>CABHPP010108765.1:0-11061 GCA_902168425.1 Peromyscus attwateri
AAAAAAAAAAAAACAGCCCTTGCCCTCTCTCACTTAGTACCACCTACCAGGTACAAAAAAGTTGAGAACATAATGACAGGTATCTGGAGGGTCCAGTTCAGTATTTTGCCTCCAAAAAGGAGACAAGCAAGTCCACAGAAGTTGAAAATGGGGGGCTCCTCTCCTATCCCTGGAAGCCCCTAAAACATGAAGCTTTATTATTATTTTGTCCTGTACTGAGGTCTGACCCTAGAGCCTTGTGCATGTTAACACAAGTCTACCACTCTTTTCAGTTTTGATTGTGAAATGGGGATCTCACCAAGGTGCCCAGGCAGGCCTTGAACTTAGGATCCTGTTAGGCCTCCTGAGTCACTGACAGTACAGGTAGGCACTACCACCCCCACTGCCTCTACGGCCCTATCTAAATGAACCTTGACACATCGGAAAAGATGTCCAGCATCTACCACAGGCCTTGCTAGCTTAGTGCTTCTTGAGATTTATTCAAACCTACAAATAAAGCCAAGCTGTGGTGGCGCACGCCTTTAATCCCAGCACTCAGGAGACAGAGGCAGATGGAGCTCTGAGAGTTCAAGGCCAGCCTGGTCTACAGAGTGAGTTCCAGGACAGCCAATGCTACACAGAGAAACCCTGTCTTAAAAAAAAAAAAAAAAAACACTACAAATAAGTAAAATGACACACACCCACACAGCCTTGACCTATTTTACCAGTTACTCATCTTGTCACACTTCCTCTCTGCCTCTGCTAAAATGGTACATAGTCTCCCTTTGAACTGACTAGACTGTAGGTATCACAACACTTCACCCCAAAATGTTCCTTCCCATGTGCAATTATAGCTTATAGCAGAAAGTCAAGGCCATTCTGCTTCATAGTCACCAAACAATGATCCCAGAAGCACATCAGGGTTGGGGAGCGTGTTACTCATAGTAACAAGGGATCCAGTGCATATAGACTTGATAGTATTTTCGTCATGGAAGAAGAATTGAACAGTAAAGCTGGGTGGGGTTGTGCACATCTGCAACCCTAGCACTGGAGACCGAAGCAGGAGGATCATGAGTTCAGGAGCCCATGTGCGCCATGCAGAGCCCCATTAGACAGGAAATAAATTCAACCGGTTCCCACGGTCCAGGGCAGCGGGCTGGAGAAGCTGTCCATCCACAGCTCAGAGGCCATGCGACCTCAAGGAGGAAACAGTCCACAAGTCACCCTCTTTTTCTCTACAGTGCAGTTCCAGGTGACATCAGAAACCCAAAGCCTGCGTCGTCTGCTGGGGTCCTCCGTCTCCCTGCACTGCAGTTTCTCCATGGCACCAGGCCTGGACCTCGTGGGTGTGGAGTGGCGGTTGCAGCATAAAGGCAGTGGCCAGCTGGTGTACAGTTGGCAGCCAGAGCAGGCGCAGGCTAAGCGCAAGGGTGCTACACTGGAGCCTGAGAAGCTGCATGCAGCTGGGGATGCCTCTCTCACCTTACCCAACCTCACTCTAAAGGATGAGGGGACCTACATCTGCCAGATCACTACCTCTCTGTACCAAGCTCAACAAATCATCCCACTTGACATCCTAGGTAAGGTCTTGGGAGAGGGAAGAGAGGGGTGCCTATTGGGAGTCTTTTCCAACTAGAATCCAAACCCAAAGGGAATTTCCCGAGAGAAAGAATGTATTCCCACAACTTAAACACCATCTTCATCCTAGAGGCCCAGATGGCATCAGATGAGTCCCACTGAATGCCAAGATAAGTCTCCCCAAGAAATAACTAGTCCAGAATCTTACAGCCCTGGCTGGCCATCTGTAATGTCAGTCCCCTAGACCACTTCCTTGAGGGGGACCCTGCAGGTGTCTAGGCAGGGGAGCTAACCATGAAGAGGTGAGAATGAAAACTCACTTCCCATTGACTTTGTCACCCTGGATCAGACTTGGGGAGTTTGATATCAGGCAGATTATTCCCAACAAATTAAAACACAGTATAATTTGGAAAGTTTCCTGGTGTGATACAACCCCCGTAATTATATCAAATCTGTGTCATTTCTTCCAAGAAGAAGGGCTCTAGAGATAGGCTACCTGCACTAGCTGAAGGGCTTAGGGAAGGCTCTGACCTGGTCTCAGCCATACAGATAGCACAGAGGTCATTTGGGCTGTTAGCCCCTCTGGTCCTGGTTGTGGGAACCTGGGGGAGCCTCTGGCTATCATGGTCACTTAGATTACCAGCCACCTCTGGTCTCGGTTGTAGGAGCTTGATAAGGTCCAACAGATAACACAGATCACCAGGCTGTTGATCACTTCTAGCTCTCAGCTTTCTGGATGGAAGTACAGGTATCTCATCCTTCCCATTGGAAAGACAATCCTGCTGCTTAATGTTCCTGGTTTCTCCGGAGATCTGTAGGCACAAGGACCTTCATACTATGCTCCCAATACTCCTGGGGGGCAGCAGCCAATCAAGGGCAGGCAGAGGGAACTGTTCAATCACAATGTGAGTCGCTGGCTTGCAGGGGTGATAAGGAGCAAACCAAGGCGGCAGGGGTGTGGCTCTGTGGTACAGCACTTGCTAGTACATGGAAGACCCTAGGTTGAATTCTTAGCTCTATTTTAAAAAAAGAAAGAAAAAAAGCATGCTGGCCTGTCACTGACTTTCCAGAACGTGCACCCTTTTATGACTTGCATCCAGGTAGACCCTTCTCCGAACCCCTTGGAACACTGACAAGTTTCCAACTCCACAAACTACCTTCGCCCTCAGAGAGGCTTCAGACTCCTCTGCAGGCCCTAATCAGATGCCTCTACAATCTTACTCCTCATTCATTTCTCCAGCTCCCCCCAAAGTACAACTGAACTTGGCAAACAAGGATCTGCCACCCTCCCTCATCTGCAGTGTCACTGGCTATTACCCTCTGGATGTGGTGGTGACATGGATTCGGGAGGACCCGGGTGGAATTCCAGCCCAAGTCTCTGGTGCCACCTTCTCCAGCCTCAGGCAAAGCATGATGGGAACCTACAGCATCTCTTCCACCGTGATGGCTGAGCCTGTCCCCACAGGCGCCACTTACATCTGCCAAGTTAGCCACGTCTCCCTGGAGGAGCCCCTTCGAGTCAGCATGAGGGTTTTCCCCGACACAGGTACTGGGAGTGTCCCATCTCTTCCTCCACTTCCAGGTCCTCTTCAGCCGGGTGCTGATGCCCGCGCACTTGCTCCGTTAACCTCCACACTCTTGACTTCCCTTTCCAGAGCGGCACCTCTACCACTACAAATCCTCAGCCTCCAAATAATAAGCTTGGGCTGGAGGGGGGTGCCGGGGGCTGGGGGCGGGGTGCTGCTCCTTTCCACTAGGAGCTTAGTACAGCTGGAGAGACAAGTGAGCAGGCCGGGAAGGAGACTCAGAACAGCACTTGAGCCCTGTTAGGTAGTTCAGCAGGAAGGGAGCCCTGAAGACCGGAGCACAGTCCATGTGAAAATCAGATTGTACAATAAATAGCCTACAGAGAACTCAGGGAACATGACGGTAGCTGAAGGTGTATGAGAGAAAGGGCGAGAGGCGATGACATTTCAAGGTAGTTGCATCTGCACATTTATGTGACCAAACACTGTAAACTCAGCTCTCTAGACTGATTTTAAAATTTGATGTGTTTGAGTGTTTTGCCTGAATATAAGTGCACCATGTGCATGCCCGCTTCTGGCATCAGACCCTCTGGGACTGGAGTTACACATGGTTGTCAGCCACCATGTGGGTGCTGGGAATGGAACCCCAGGTCTTCTACAAGAGCAACAAGAGCTCATATCTGCTTAGGCAACTCTCCACCTGCAATGTACTCAACTTTTTTTTTTTTTTTTGGTTTTTCGAGACAGGGTTTCTCTGTGTAGCTTTGCGCCTTTCCTGGAGCTCACTTGGTAGCCCAGGCTGGCCTCGAACTCACAGAGATCCACCTGGCTCTGCCTCCTGAGTGCTGGGATTAAAGGCGTGCGCCACCAACGCCCGGCTGTACTCAACTTTTAAGTAGGATGTCACATGTTACACCTATTTATTCTTGGAAATGGGTCTTACTGTTATTCAGGCCGGCCTCAAACTCCTCTGCCCAAGCAATCCTCCTACTCAGCCTCGTAAAGAGCTGGGACTACAGATACCATCACCATGTCCAGCACTCATCTTACAGATGAGTAAGCTGGTATTTGCAGACACCGAGCAGTTTGCCCAAGGTTCTCTACCAGTAAAATAGTGAAAGAGAAAATGTAACCAGCAGGCAAGCTGAATGTCCTTACAAGTTTGCACCCTATAATCTCAATGGGCCACACACTAGAACTTCAGCCCAAAGGCCACAGAACGTTGCAGTTTTAAGCAGGAAAGGATATGCACCTCAAAATGAAAGTATCCGAGAGTCCAGAACATCATTTGGTTGCTCAGCAGACTATGAGCTTCCCCAAAACTAAAGTTCTGTTTTAGTTCCCATCATTCCCCAGCTGTCTGCCGTTAGTCGCTAGTACAACCTCAATCTCTTCTGAAAACCTTTTCAGATGTCCGAGGTGGAAAGGGGCATAGTGGTGTGTGCCCATAATCACGGCACTAGAAGGCCGCAGCAGGAGTCCAAGTTCAAAGCCAGTCTGGATGCCAGGGAGAGCCTGTCTCAGAACAGCGTAGTCCTGGTGTGAGATGAGGCAGGACAGTAACACACAGGTGTGGCAGTCTGGAACAGCGCAGGTGCTGCTGCGTGCATGGGCCCAGGGCCTCCAGTGAGGATTCACAAGCACCCACCCCAGAGCTCGCCTCCTAAGCGGAGGGGCGCTCTAGGGTGAGGGCTCAGCATGTGCCTCTGCTCACTCTCCCCACAGAGCAGAGAGCAGCCTTGGGAGTCATCTGCGGCAGCGTTCTCTTCCTTCTCGCACTGTTGTTTCTGAGCCTCAGAGACGGCCAGGTGAGTCTGTAGGTCAGCCCACTCCTAAGTACCTGCCCACCCAGACCAGGGAGGAAGCCCCAGGGGCCGAGTTCCAGATGTTTCCACTGTGTTCCCAATGCCTGCTTTCGGAATTACCCCATTTGAAACCAATCTTGTTCCATTTCTTCTCAGCTTCTTTGCCAAGGTCCACCAAGACTATGAGACACTCTGGGTAGCCGCTGTCTTGCCTCCAAGTGAAAAGCAGAGTACCCATGTTCTAGCTACTGAAAGGATCCTGTGCTGAGATGTGAGACTGAAAAAGGCCTGAAAGAGGCACCACGTACGGGAGTGAGGTGGTGGTGGTGGTCTGGACAGGCCTCTGCCTTCCTCCACTGTGAGAAGACCCTGGGCTAATGAACAGGGAGATAACAGCGGAGGGTGGAACTATCTGAGTGGAGGCTAACACTGATGGCCATGTTTAAAGTGAGGTGTTCAAAGTCCAAGACCAGGCCAGTGAAGGGAAGAGGGAGGAGAGGAGGGACTGGCCACCACTCACAAACTCTTAACGCTGTCAAAATAAAAACACTTTGTGTCTACAGAGCGAAGCTTTTCTACTTTGTCCCCCTCCCTGCTGGTCCAACAGATCCCTGGGTCCCCATCCCTAGCTGCTCCAACTTGCAGTTTCAAGATCTGAAGCAGAGGCCCTCAGAGGCCTGCCAGGGCTACACCCCCATTTTGTATAATCAGAACTGAAAGTCCTGACCCTTCAGACAACTGCCAGGAGTTTTGTGATTCTCAGACTATATTCCCTCAGCCACAGGAGAGGCTTCTTGTGCTCATTTCTATGAAGTATGCTGTGGATACAGTACAACTCAGCATATAAAAACTGGATTATGAAGTCTATTATCAAAAAAATAAAACAGGGATGTAGCTGGAAAGTTTTTCTGTGTTCCACTCAGTCCGCAGCTGCTCAGATCCATGTAAACACACATAGGCTTATATTAATTAAAACTGTATGGCCTAATGGGATAGCTCCCCGGCTAAGAGCACCGACTGCTCTTCCAGAGGACCTGGACTGGGCTCCCGGCATCCACATGGCAGCTCATAACCATCTATAACTTATTCTATAACTGCTTCTGACCTCCTTGGACACCAGGTATGCATGTGGTACACAGATATACATGCAGGAAGAACAAGTATACACATAAAATAAAAACAAATATATCTTTAAAAAGATATTTGTGTATGCCTGAGTGTGTCTGTGCACCACACGCATGCAGAAACCTGCAGAGGTCAGAAGAGGAGCTGGAGCTATCCACAGCTGTGAGCTGCTGTGGGTGACGGAAACAGAACCTAGGTCCTCTGAAAGTCCTTTTCAGATTGATTTTATTGTTTTATGTGTATGCGCACCACCTGAATGCCCGGTACCAGAAGAGAAAATCAGATCCCCTGGGACTGGAGTTACAGGTGGTTGTGAACCATCATGTGGGTGCTGCAAATCAAGCCCGGGTCCTCTGCAAGAGCAACAAGTGCTCTTAACCCCTGAGGCAACTCTCCAGTCCTAAATAAAATAAAATAAAATAAAATAAAATAAATAAATAAATAAATAAATAAATAAATAAATAAATAAAACAGGAGTGTGGTGTATGCATTTAATCCCAGCACTAAAGAGGCAGAGGCAGCCAGATCTCCAAGTTCGAAGCCAGCCTCGTCTACAGAGTGAGTTCCAAGACAGCAAGGGCTCCACACAGAGAAACCCTGTCTTGAAAAAAACAACAATAAAAATCCCCTGGGCTGCCAGGCGGTGGTGGCACACACCTGTAAGCCCAGCACTGGGGAGGCAGAAGCAGGCAGATCTCTATGCATTCAAGGCCAGCCTGGTCTACGGAACTAGTTCCAGGACGGCCAGGGCTGTTACACAGAGAAACCCTGTCTTGAAAACATAAAAAAGAAAAAAAAAAATTCCCTGGGCGTAGAAGCCCGAGAGCAGTATCTTAAAAGGAGGTGGTGGAGAGGCTGGAGAGATGGCTCCGTAGTTAGAAGCACTGGTTGCTCTTGCAAAGTTTCTGGGTTTGCTTTCCAGCACCTACATGGTGGCTCACACCCTCTGTAAATCCAGTTCCATGGGATCTGATGCCTCTTCCGGGTGCCAGGCACACATGTGGTGTAAATACACACATGCAGGCACACACTCACATGCTTAAAAAGAACAGGAATAGATCTTAGAGCAAGCTTGCTAGTTCAGATGTTAGTCTGGAGAATGCATTTATGAGACAAGCTCAGTGGTGGTACACACTGGAAACCCCTGTCTTGAAAACCAAGAAACCAAAAATCAAAATTAAAGGGGGCGGGGGGGGGGGAGCAAACTACGCCTGAGGGTGAGAAAAAGGAGGTGCGGGCTGGAAGCCTCATGTCGAGGCCACTGGGGAGGCCTGAGGAAGCCTGCCACTGTTTGCCAGTCTGAGGTGCCCACTCAGCTTCCTGTCATCACTTCCTGTCAGCGGCACCTGCAAGGGCTGGGTGCTTCAGGTACGAAGGCTAAGGGCACAGACCACTTCCTCTGTCAAGAGAGACTTGAATTTCCAGGAAGACCAATGAACACACACCAGTCAGCCCTTCTGGCCTACAGCCAACCTAGGACGACACCCTCTTCTCCCTGTCCCCAGCACAACCACCCAAGGAACAACCAAGTCGATGTTGTGGTAGGAATCTGTATTTTTCGCCTTCGTGGAGAATACATGAAATTGGTAGATATGTCACATGCCTCTGGTGGAAATACAACTCTTACTACTCTAGACATAAACTATGAGACTGGGTTAGGAGACAGACAGAGGGGATGACAGACACATGGAAACCCACATCGTCCCATGGCAAACCAAAGAAGGGGATGTGGGAAGCTTGGCTTCAACTGGCTGCAAAGTCCCAGGGTTTGGTTGCATATTTGCTCATGCACATGGGTTGTGGGAAGGAAAGGAGACTGCAAAGACGTAGAAGAGGGTTCAGGGTGGGGTGAGAAAGAAAGTAGAAGGGCGAACACCCCAAAAGAACAGAGCCAACTACACCTGGTAAGCCTTAGAGGGATAGAAACCCAGGGAAGAATTCCCGTGCTAGGGCCGGGTGGGCCAACAGGGTAAATTTGCTCCAGGCTCGGAGTACATCGAGGACAGTGTTGGTTCTTCTCCGGCGGTGACCCCCCTGCATTAGGCAAAGAGAAGCCCAGAGGATAGTGGAGACCTTCGAGGGGAACGTTGGGAGAGGACACTGACCGCTTTCTTCCAGCTCTTCAGTCCTGCCCTGAGGCAGGACGAAGGGAATGTGGGAAATGGGCAACGGGAAAAGAAGGATGGTTTTGCAGAGTGAAATGCTGCTGCGTGGAAAGTGGGCACCCCAGGCTAGCACGGCCCCAGCCTCTTCCTGCTTGTGGATCCGAGGATAGAAGTAATGAAGGTCTAGAGCACCCCCTCCTGCTCTCCTCCACTAGCACCTGGGTTTATCGCATGCAGCATCCTATCATGAGGCTCAGCAGCGGCTCCCAAGACAGACCGAGCAGCCCCCATCCTCAGGTTTCAGCGTCTATACACACAGAGCATGCAAGGGAGTAAAGAAAGGAGGCGATGCAGAATTCAGATGGGTGAGGACGGTTCCAGAGAAGGTACTGGAGGAGGAGCAGCAGACAGCTCCAGATGCGAGATCCCACGCTGGCACAGCAGGGCACAGCACACCTGTCACAGGCTGGCACCCCTCCCCTCCAAGACTGAGCTGTGGGGTTTGCTGGACTTCTGTAAATCTGTAAAGGTCCTCCTGCCTCATCCCTACCTCAGGCAAGAACATGGGAGTGGTGTGGAAGGGGTTCTGTGGGAGCCTGGGGGTCTCACCGTTTCACACTCATTTCCCATTATCAACAGCAAGGGAGGTAGAGGAAGGACGTCATTAACGAAACGGCAAGAGGCATGTTCCCGAAAGCCTGCTATCTTCAAAGCCGATTCACTGGAATTATTTGGTGCCCTCATGAACACAGAATGCTTCAGAAAACACGAGCAAACAGCAGCTCCTTCTAGCCAGAAGAAAGTGGGACAGCTTCTAGGAGAAACTAACGGTCTCCTGCTGTTTTATAACCAGGAAGTACTTGTTTTCTAGGCCTCCAGAGAACAAAGTGAAAGGCTGTAGAGTTCCCCAAAGACATAGAAAATCTTGGACTGACAGATAAGCAGTTAACTACAAAATACAAGTTGGACTTTCTAAAAGGGATTCAAAGTTGGCCTTTAAACAGACCTCTGGGATCCAAGACAGGCCTGGTGTGAGGGAAAAGTTCCAAATGAGGGCAGCAGGGTAGTGGGTTACCAACTAGTGTGTGTGTGTGTGTGTGTGTGTGTGTGTGTGTGTGTGTGTGTGTGTGTGTAAAACAGGCAGCAGGCTACTATTTCCCAACCAGTCTCGGTCCCCTCCCGCTGAGGCCAGCCTTTCTAGGAGACACTATGGACACAAATACCCTTCTCCTTCCCTCAGCCATGCCAACTTCTCAGACACTTCACCTCTGCCATTCCCATCCCCCCTCCCTTCCCTTAGCCACAGCTCTTTCAAGCTCTGGGATACACAAAAACTGGGTGAGGAGGAGGCGCCAGCCGTTGCTCTTTGGGTAGTGACTTCGAGACTGTGCCACGAGCAGCATTTCTGGTGTCAAGGAAGAGAGTGCAGATGTGTGCAACGAAAAAGGAGGGGTGGATGGCGGAGAAGCCTGGGCTGAACGGAGAAAGGCAGATGGAGGGGTTCGTTGAGAGGGCAAACCGAGAGAAAAAGACATGAGCTTGGATGGCAATGGAGAACAGGGAGGGATGGCACATTCTCAAGTAAAAAAGTAGACTGGACACAGGAATCAGGAAGTCCCAGACGAAGAAGGAAAAAGAGACAGGAGAAAACAAGAGGGCAAGTTACATCACGTTACTAGACAGTCAGGTCTCTCAGTTACAGGTAACCCCAGCCCAAGGTCTCCCTTGGACCCAAGCCAGTGACAAACAGCACACCCCCACTCCACAGCCGAAGGGGCCATCTCCCCACAATTCTTTGCAGGGAGAGGCTTGTCCATCAAGGGATTTCCTTGCCTTTGCCCTTCCTCCCCCACAAACCAGGCGATGGTCCCAGAGTAGCAGTCTCCATACCTCAGTCAGGGCAGCCCCACTCCCCAGGCAGGCAGGCAGGCAGGCAGGGCTGGGAGAAGACTCCAGGACCTTCCCACCTCTTCACCCCATCCAACCTCAGCGATACTTACTTACAATAACTACCACGATGATGGCACAGATAGCTCCCAGCATGATCATCATCTGAGGAAACACGGACAGAACATGAGTCCTGGGACTTAGGACGGAAAAGGGGAACGGGACTAGAGACGTGAGGACACCCACAGACCTCTGCTTCTCAGAGGGTCATAAAGAAGGAGCAGAGGGGACCCTCAGCCTCATTCTTGTTCAGTTCCTGATGCCTGTTCATTCTTTCTTGGAATTCCAATTGAAAGACAAATCTTTTTTTTTTAAGATTTTATTTATTTATTATGTACACAGTGTTCTGCCTGCACACTAGAAGAGGGCATCAGATCTCACTACAGACGGTCAAGAGCCACTATGTGGTTGCTGGGACTTGAACTCAGGACCTCTGGAAGAGCAGCCAGTGCTCTTAACCTCTGAGCCATCTCTCCAGCCTGAAAGGCAAATCTTGTGATGTGTTTGCTGCACTTACAGAAGTTGTGGGTATTTGAATACATATACTGAGCCAGTGTTTTGCTGTTGGGGGTCTGAGGAACAGCCAGGCGAGAATTTCTGGGAAAAAGCTACTTCACTAGTCTAAATTCTAAATTCCTCTACATAGGGCTTTCTCTGTGGGTCTGAATCCTCTAGCCTACCCTGGTGGCCAATACAGGTACTGCATTGATATGATTTTCCTTGATAGGAGGCGTCTAGATTTCACAAGGGAGCTAGTGGTTTTCTTGTCTCCTACAAGTGAGACCAGGAAAAGCCAGAGGGGGCAGGGAAGCTCACCTTGCAGTTTTTCCACCAGTACTTCCTTTTCAGCTTGGCAGCACTGCTCTCAAATTGTGATGCTCCTGCCTGCAAGGCGTCAGCTCGGTCATCCAACTCCGACAGCTTCTGGTCCCTCTCCAGGACCTTGTCCACATTTACACGCATGATGTCCACCACCTGAGGGGGTTGCAGAAACAG
>CABHPP010108767.1:0-12846 GCA_902168425.1 Peromyscus attwateri
GAATTCACCATGTAGATCAGGCTGTAATGGAATTCACGTAGTTCCACTCACCTTTTCCTTCCAACTACTAAGATTAAAGATATGCACAAACACAACTGTTCAAACTTTATGTTTCATTTTGTGGTCTGTTGACAGGCAGTGGTGTGACTGTGGACTTCTCCCAGGAGGAGGGCTTTGTACAAAGACTGGATGTTGCAGAGTTACAGCATTCTGGTTTCTGTGGGTGAGAATAGTTTGCTTGCAGTCTCCCTTGCTCCTTCTCAGGGTTTCTTAGAAAATTCCTCTGAAGGTGTGTTTCCCTTGGGGAGATTTAAGACTTCCATCAAATTTGGTCCATGATAAATCTACTAATTCATTTCTGTATGCTTTTGTGATCCCAATCATTCAGTTCCATTTCTGCCACTGAGATTTGACTGAGCTGTGATTGGAAGTGGCATTCAAGTTACACTCAATGCTTTATAAATATTTTCAGTATTCTGACTCTGCATGACAATTGGGGAAATGTTTTTCTGTCAGCTTAGTGGTTGCACCAGAAGCTCCTGATATTTGAACAAACATCCATTGTCCCACAGCCCCATAGTCAACACCCATTTCTCAGGGCTTTGGCCAGGTGGGATTTCCAGTTCTGCAGGCATCAGCTGTGCTGGGGCCACCAAATAAAGTTTTAAACTAAGTCTCTATTGTTCTATTTACCAATAAAGACACAGGACTTTGATGTTGTGGTGAAAAGCTGCTAGATTAGAGAGCCTGAGAAGCAACCAGCTGACCTTCCTTTTCAGTTGGAGACCCAGCAAGAGAAGGGTCTCTCCAGCTGTACCAAATAAAAAAGACCATGAAACTCGAAGTCCATCCTTACTAAATCCTGTGTGTCTCCCTGGCTTCTCCCTCCTCTCTATATCTAATTCATGTCAAATAGTTGCTTGCTCCACCCCTGTTCCAATGATGACTTCCTTAGCACACTATAAGTGTTTCACAGTGCATTCAAATATCCCCCAACAAGGAAAAATTTGTGGATTCCTCTCTTCATCTAATGAACACAATACTGTTTTAGAAATCCTGGTGCTTTCTAATCAATCTCTTTCTCATGTGCAAGGTTCACTGATCACCCAGACCTGCTCACCTCTGGAGCCAAAAAGGACCATAAAAGATGGAGAGAGAGAAAAAAGCTATGAATCCAGGGAGACATGAGTTCAGTTTTACCACGTTCTGTTTCACTGGAAATAATTCTGTAGAATTCCACTGAGAAAGATCTCAAGATTATCCTGTAATAGTTATGAAAATAATTTCTTTTTTTTTGGTTTTTTGAGACAGGGTTTCTCTGTATAGCATTGTGCCTTTCCTGGAACTCTCTCTGTAGCCCAGGCTGGCTTGAAACTCACAGAGATCCACCTGCCTCTGCCTCCCGAGTGCTGGGATTAAAGGCATATGCCACCACCACCCAGCAATGAGAAGACTTTCTACAGAAGAATTGATACTGGGTGGCAAATCAATTTTATATGACTATTCATGTAAGTGATGCATAGTGGATTTAGTTTCTCCTCCAATATCCATCCTTCACTAACCCCCAGAAACTGGGTAGGCTTCCAATACTAGGCATGATTTCCCTTTGTTGAGAGGGTTTTCATCCAATTAGAAGCCGTTGGTTACCATGAAGGTATGTGTGCCACTCTAGCACCATTTTGTTATCATGAAGTGCCAATCATTGTTGTGGTTCATAGGTGTCATAGCTGGGTAAGACAATTGGTTGGATTCCTCCTTTGAAAGATTCCATATTGCCTTCTGGTACCATAAAAGATAGCCCCCAAGGAAGAAAGCTTTAAATTCTGATCCATCTCAAATCCTCTGGCTGTGACTTAAGTGCTTGGCTTCTTCAAATTAGGGGTTCTCCTTCTACCTCTGTGAGGCAGCCATGATCAACAGCAATAGCCTGTCATGTTTTGGGAATCTCAAGGACAGCTGTGACCAACAACTTCAAAGCAGGCTGATAGGGGTGGTTTGTTAGAAAATCTATGTCCCTTGTGAGGAGCATCTTCAGCTGAGATGGGATAGTTTTATTTATACTCTAACTGAATATTCATGCACACATTTATATGTAGTATAGGCATTTGGGGTAGATAATAGTAAGATTGCTTATGACTTTTTCAGACATCCTTACTGTTGTATGATATTTTGTTTGTATTCTGACAAATAAAGCTTGCCTGGAGAGCAGAGACACAGAGCAGACAGCCACCAGAGAGACTTCTTACCTCTATAAAATCTCAGAACAAATGGCAAGGAGAGATCCTGCCTCTAAAAATCCTCAGACTGAATGGGCCAAGACACTGTCTCCACCTGCCTTATATTCCTGTCTCCACGTCATTAGTGCTGAGATTAGGGCAGAGCTAGCCCCTAATTCATAATAGAAGTCAGGCTGTGGCGGCACACACCTTTAAGCCAAGAACTTGGGAGAGGGAAGCAGGAAGAGCAGCAAATCAAGACCACCCTGGGCTACAGGAAATTGAATCAATACAGAAGAGAAGCTGTGGTGGGATACAGCTTTAATCTCAGCATAATCAAGAGGTGGAGACGTGAATATAAGGCAGGTGGAGACAGGATCTCTGCCCATTAAGTCCAAGGTTTCATAGAGACAGGTCGGGATCCATTCAGTCAGAGGATTCATAGAGGTAAGAATTCGTTTCTGCTCGGATTCTCTGATCTTTCAGCTTTCACCCGAATATCTGACTCTGGGTTTTTATTAAGACTAATTAGGATCATGCTTCACTTACTGTTATTTTTGTGTACCCATTTCGTGAAATCCCCAGAGACCACCAAGGAGCCCATTTCTGATGCAAGCACATAAGGGTCCTTTTATTCAGGTTCAACCTGGGCCACTGCCAGGCAGATGGAGGGAAATGTGGTGGTGGCCATAGCCCAGGTGTAGAGAATTTCTATAGGGAAAAACCACAAACCGGCATTACATGCTTGGGATTGGGTAGAAGGAATATGGGGCAAGGTGATTTTTTTGAAACAGTTGGTCTAGACTTTGCGTGCAAAACCACATATGAAACCATTGGTTTTGACTTTTGGAAGGGAACTACAACCCACTGAGCAGAATTATCTTGATTGCTCAGCAGGAATATTTAGATATCTTCAAGGGCCATAAATTGCAGTCAGGATGTCTGCAGGAGTATGTGGATCCTGTTAAACCTTACTTCCCTGTATCTGTTCAAATTGCCATGGCACATTCCTGAGATTCTTCCTGGAACTGAGTTCAATAGGTGGTATGAGATGGTGGCCTTTTCCATAAGACGGGGCCTGTAAAGTCAAGTCTAGACTTTCATATTCCTCCATTCACAAGTACTAATGAGAGGACTCAATCATGAGTCCTACCTGTCCAGAGATTAAAGAATATTGGGACCTAAATATCCTCTTTGGTTTTGCATAAAGAAGTTCAACTATCTTGCCAGGAGGTGGTGGTGCACGCCTTTAATCCCAGCACTCAGGAGGCAGAGGCAGGTGGATCTTTGTGAGTTCGAGGCCAGCCTGGTCTACAGAGCGAGGTCCAGGAAAGGCACAAAGCAATACAGAGAAACCCTGTCTCGAAAAACCAAAAAAAAAAGAACCATTTCAGTTAATAAATTTATCAATTGACAATTCTGAACCTATTTTCCTAGTATGTCCATGAGCATTATAGTTGGCCATCTTGCTTCTATGCCCGGGAGTTTCCTTTCAACCAAGCATTTCAGTCTTATCTGGACAGGGAACATGGCACAACATATTCTCTTCTGGAACTCCTTTGAGCTGGCATTCGGGCACCATTGTCAAGGCCATAATAAGGCTAAAAGGCTGGTCAAACACTGGGCAATGGGACAATTGTCAGAAGCATGTGGTTATCTGACCCTATAGCAACAGGGAGGAATGGTGTTGGTTAGCTGGTCCATGTTAGCTTTTAGGAAGTCCGGAGCTCACAGTTGTTTGGTGGAGTGTAGTCAGGAATTGAAGCTTGGAGGTGTCTGCCAGCCAATTTCAAAAATGTTGAGACAAACTTAAACTAGGAACAGAAGGTAAAATTTATTAACTTATTTGGAAACCTTAGGCCCATATCCTTGGTAAATGGGAAGAGCAGGAGTCCCAAAACTAGGAGAGAGAAAAAATACCATCCTTAGGAATAAGCTGCACTTATCTGGGGTCCTTCCAACCTCTGTGAAGTAAATCCAAATCTTACAAAATGACATAAAAGTTTTAGATATATTAGTATTACCAGTCTGTACTGAAATCCATATCATAGACAAAGCAGGTGATGGGTATCTATAAAACAGCAGAAGTGGACTCATACTTCTGAGTCCCAACAAGAATTACAGATTCTGGATTTAAAACATGTGCATTTTCCTTCTGTCCAGAGAGCTAGGTATAAATTGGACTGAGATTTTTTTGGCCTGATGAGAAGCACTTGTATGTTTATTTTAGACATATTTAGATCACATCTAAAATAAATCTAAAATATTGAGCTTGTGACTAAACAGTAAGTATTCATTGTTCTACCAGCTTATCAGAATTCTATTACATGTTAAGCTCTAAACTGTTAATATAGAACAGGAGAGCAATCTGAAACATTTTTATCTTAAAACATTTTTTGAGCTCCTCAAAGCTTATATGCTTTTATATCCTCCAACCTTGCTTAGACCCATATTTAAGCCTTTATAACTTATTTAAATTTTTATATCTTAGAACAAACTCTTAAAAATGAGCTAACAAGCTGACTATAGATCTGCCTCTCTGTTGCTGCCAAACTGACAAAGTTAGAGCAAACTTAGATATCAGTAAAATCAGAGATCTGACAAAGATAAATTATATCTGAGTGCAGAACAAGGAGCTTCCAATTCTATAAAACATGGGGACCAGTCCATACCCAGGTCTCCATAGCGTTGGAGGAACCAGGGAGAACAGCATCATCTTCTTCTGCCATCAGGCCCAGAAGGCAGAGGTTTTTTCCTGTGGAATAGGGACATGGAAGACTGCCTGTACTTTGTCCAGGCAAGAGAATGCAATCATTTTAAGTGTCCTGCTGCTTGTACACAATCTGGGCTAGGTTCTGGAGGCAGGCGTTGCTTTGGGGTATCATGTTGCCATAATCCAGGCAGACATTGTGGTGCCTCATACATAATCTTCTTTGGAGATCTTGGGTCACTGCTAGGATCTTTAAGACTGTATGATATAATAAACTTTAAGATCAACATTTTAAATGCCATATTCTGCAGATCTCTGAAGTATGAGAGCTGTCGAGGTATATCTAAATAGACAAACATTGTTTCTAGTTATTTGTTTCAAGCTCAACCCTGAAAACATATGCAAGGGACTGAGTGAAGCTTAAACCTGTAATATTACATCAGTACTTACCCTGACTACAATTTAAAAATTTGATTATTTATGACTATTTACTTATGTTCTCTAACAGTCTACAATAAGTAGTCTTAAAAACAATGATTTTAAATAGAAGCTCTTCTAGCATCAAATACATGTTCAGTAAAGAAACCAAAAAAAAAAAACTAATCAATATAAAACATACATATGAATCAGTTTATCCAAATAGCTTGAGCTTTACAAACTTTGCAAAGGCAAGGAGGCTAGGCATACATTCTTTTTTTAAAAATAATTTATTTTTTTTAATGTGCATTGGTGTTTTGCCTGCATGTCTATCTGTGTGAGGATGCCAGACCTCCTGGAGCTTGAGTTACAGACAGTTGTAAGCTGCCATGTGGGTGCTCAGAATTGAACCCGGGTCTTCTGGATGAACAGCCAGAGCTCTTAACCACTGAGCCATCTCTCCAGCCCTAGGCATACATTCTTAAGCTTCACTTGTTTTTAACTTTCTCAATGCTATTTCATAACTACAGTTTGCCATTGTTGAATCTCTATATAAATGTCTGACATACAGGTAGTCTTAGGCTACTCCTGTAAAAAGATTTTTTCAATTCCCAGAGGGTCAAAATTCATGGAGTCAGAAGCTGTTCCAAGCCCTTTGTCAGACTGCTTAGGTCACTGTCTTGCTGCATCACAAGAAATGAACATCCCAGTTTCTGGTTAGTATTTGGAGCTTATGGCTGTGACCTTAATTTATTTGAAGTCCAAATACTAACAATATAAAGCGTTTTATAAACTGAAAATGTCCTATAGCCTTATGAGCTTAAATATTTTAAAAACTGTTCTTCTCAAATGTCTTTCTGCAATATCAACAATAAAGTACTTTCTTTTACTTTAAGAGGGAGAAAACATGGCATCAACACAATTTGTATAAAGTAAAACCAAGCTCCATAGTGCAAACAATCCCAAAGTTCAATATCTGGAATCATTCATAATTCTTTTGGTGGTTTTACTTAGAGGCTTGGATGATTTCTTTAGTCTTAACCTTAGGAGCATATGCATATACATAGCCTCCCTTCTAGATTCCGGCCTGCCCCATTTCATTATGACTGGTGCTTCTGATGATCATCACCTGGCACTGACATTTCTAAAAGTGCTAAGGTCCACCACTGCAACTAGACTCTTTTGGGAACTGTAGCCCTGCCATACATTTGCAGACCTCAGCTGTTTCCTATGATCCCTTCATGTCTTTAAAACTATTATTATCTTATTACATGGGTAAATCTTAAATTACAAAGTTTAGCTGCCAGAGCAAGGTAAATTCTTGTGTATAAAAGCATTGAAGTGTGTCTTTAATATTTATCAAAAACCTTATTTATTAAACATATGTAGCCATCTATTTAAATCTCTAGAAGCTTGCTGTTGAACATTTGCTAAAGACATAAATACTTAGGTGTAATTCTCTAAGTTAGCTTTTGTTAACCTTAATAGATCTTCATAACCTTAGTAAAAAATGGCTGCCAGCCATGTGACTGCCCATGAGGTCACCAGCCAAGATGGAGGAAAGCCAGGTGGTTGCTGTTTAAAGCATGTTTTCCTAAACAATAATTACTTGCACACATACACACAGTTGGATCCAAATTATACACATATACATACTATGAAAGCTTGATTACATTTACACATATAGTTAAATCCAAGTCACATACATGTCCACATACACACACACATATATATATCTCCATCTTTAACATAAACAATTTGTAGTAAAGAACATCAACTAATTTTAAAATGAAAACCAACCAGAATTAACTTTCAAATTCAGTATTTGCAGATATAAGAAACCACAATAAACATAGTTCACATCACATCACCTCTGACTTTCTGCAACCTTCCATGTACTCTCAGTCCTTTGATCCCTCAGACATTTACTTTAGACAAATATTGCTTTTCCTTTGCTTTTTTTAAACATAGAAACTCTTAGCAAAGTCTTCTGATTTTCCTCACTAGTCTAGAATATATTGTAAAGCAACAATATTTTAAACAAGAATAGAAATACATACATATACTATGACAAGAATAACTCTAAATTTGCATCAGCACTGTGCCACAGAAAAGAAACTGTTGGTTAGCCTTATAACATAGCTGTGGTAGCTTAGCAACCATAGACAATGACATTCCTTTCTACTCTTGGAGCTAAACCTCTGTCAGATTTAGCCCCAGGGCAAGTCTTGGGAGCCCCAACCATCAGCACTGGAGGGGAAGAGGACGAGGAAGGCATCCACCATGGGGACAGAAGATCGCTGTTAATATCAGATTTTCAAATGCACAAGAATGGCAGGCAGGAAGGGACTACCTGTCCCCAGCTGGGTCCACAGACCTGTAGGCCACTTCTCAGCTGTCACCCTGGAGGGGCAGTTAGTTCTCCACTAGCTCCCAGCAGGTTCAGCACACTCTGGGTTCCTCCAGGCCCATGCTGTATCCTGCCAGCTCTGCTCCATGGCTTTCTGCATGGGCCTAGCTAGAACTATGCAGCCATGTCTGGGCCCCATGGTGTCCATCGCCCACCCTAGTGCCCAGCCATGCCTAGTCCCCATGCAGCCTCTGAGATGACCTGGCTGCCACCTTTGCAATGCTGCAAAGCCTCCACCACATGACTCCCTGAACGAGCAGGGGTCTGGTCCTGAACATGCCTAGTCTGGTGCTGTGGTGCTCAAAGCACCCCTAACCCACTTAGTGGTGCCTGGGGTCCCTGCAGTTAACCCTGGGCAGCACAGCCTGCCAGACTCGTAGCAGTGCATTCCCCACCCCCTGCCCATGCTTCCATTCAAGCTTTAAATGTCACTCCATATTCTCCTTGATTTTGGATCACTGTCTGGACACCTGTTCATATTCTGTTGCTTCAATGTTTTCATGTGGTTTGACATTGTTCTCTAACAGGTCTATGTGGTGGTAGTTTGTGTATGCTCTTACAAATAAAGCTTGCCTGAAGATCAGAGGGTAAAGCCAGGCACTAGTAAGTGATAGAGGCCAGGCAGTGGTGGCATGTAACTTTAATCCCAGCACTCGGGAGTCAGAGATGAGAGATCTTTGTGAGTTCAAGGCCACCCTGGGCTACACAAGATTGATCTAGTCTAAAAGAGAAACAAAGCCAGGCAGTGGTGACACACACCTTTAATCCCAGCAATTGGGATCTCATGCCATTGCTCCCAGTCCTGGGGAGGCACACATGCCTTTAATCCCAGCACTAGGGAGGTTGAGATAGGAAGTGGAATGGCTGGGCAGAGAAAGGAATCTAATGTGGAAGGAGACAGGAGCTCAGCACTCTTTCACTCAGAGGATCTCACAGAGGTAAGAACTAGTGACTGGCTGCTCTGCTTCTCAGATCTTTCAGCTTTCATCCTGATAGCTGACTCTGGGTTTTTATTAATAAGAACAATTAGAATTTGGGCTACAGATTTCAGCATTAATTTTTTCCTTTTCTTTTTGATCGCTTATATGAAAAGTCAGCAAGTCATCTATTCCTTCTTCCTGAAAGAGAAACTCACAGAAAAGAAACAGAAAGAAATGGCTGATTCTCCAGTAAGCATTTCCCAGGTCAGTGGTCATGACTACTTTTCTAGAAATATTTTATGTTCAGATATTGCAAGCCTCTTATTTTCTGCTGCTGATTCTGGTTTAAATTTTATTATGACAAATGCTCCAAACAAGCAATCAACAGCAAAAAAAAAAAAAACAACCCCACACACTGAAATTAACCAGACCCCAAATACTGGTCAAATCAATGTACTTTTGTTTAGTTACAGTAGTCATTAGAAACAGAATTTCTGGAGTCCCACAAAAGGGGTTTTATGTTTATTGTTGAATATATTTTATCAACCTCTCTATCAGGAAAAAAGAAACTGTGATAGAATTAGAGCTAGAAAAGCACTTAGCTTTAGGTCCTTTTTCATAACTTGTGTTCATTACCTGTATTCAGTCCTACCTCAACCCTGATACTTATCCATTCTTGTTCTCTTTTCTCCATATTCTGCTTTGCTCTGGTGTTTGTTGTTTCTCACATACACATACTAGCTTAGTGTTGCATAGCGCCTTTCCTGGATCTTCCTCTATAGACCAGTCTGGCCTCGAACTCACAGAAATCCACCTGCCTCTGCCTCCTGAGTGCTGTTATTAAAGGCTTGTACCACCACCACCCGGCCCATCTCTTTATTAAACCAATCAGGTGTCTTAGGAAAGTGGTGCCAAATATAGATACATCTTAACACCATGTAAACAAACATGCTGTAACAGGACTTCCCTCATTTTTTATAAGACTTCAGAAATAAAATTCTTCAAAATTTCTCAAATAGTTATTTTTGGCTAAGTCAGCATATTCCTATTTTACTAGGAATATTTGAGATTATAGTAAATGTGGTTGATGTGAATTTTCCGCTGTTTGGTAGTAGTTCAAAAATGCTTATAAAATAATCATATATACTACTGGTTTTTATACATTAATGTTAAAATTGACAGTATGTAGTGTTTATGCACTCATTGACACTGTGGAAAAAAGGAAAATTCTTTGCCTATGAACTCAACCATTAATACTACCCTCCATATCTACCACTTTGCTCTTTAATGGAATGGCATTGGACCTAGAGTTTTTACATATGAACTGAGCATGTTAGAATGCAATCAGGTAAGGCTGAAGAATGCACAGAATTGATTGAGTGGTAGTATTTTACCATGCACTACAGGTACAGCAATTAAAGCACATTTCCTCGTTATGAATTTTCCTTCTGAGACATGTACACTGTGATCCTGTGGAACATAAACACAACACCCATAACAGGTGGATAACCATGTGCAGATCTTAAATATGTGTTTTTTTTAATATATATCGCTTTTGAGCATATTGTGTCATCCTGTTTTCACAGTTAGAAAATTCATTATAGAATGTGACTGTATTAAAATCATCTGTTTGAGTGATTGTCTTCATCATCTACATCCCTAATTTCCTCAACTCTACTGATATCCAGGGAAGCACTCTGTCTGGTAGCCTGTGTGTTGCTGTATTTGCACCTGGGGTCCTGGGGTCCCTGATCCTAGGGGAAAGGGGCGAGCAGACACAGAGTCAATGGCACAGACTCTGTGAGGTGTGCAAGCAATCTCTCATTTACTAAACACAGGGCTGAGGTTTATATATGTTTTTTTTGGCAGGCTCTGCTCCTAGCTGCTCTGGCAATTCTTGGTTGGCTCTGGACTGCATGTCATCATGTGTTGGTTTGGATCTTATGGGTCAGTTTTCCTCTAACTAGCATGCTCTCTGCCCATGTCATAGCTCTTTGTTTGCTTAAGGCATGACCCAGTGCTTTTGGCCTTACCCGCCTCACACATGCTCAAACACATTCTGTTTCAGGATCTGTTGACATTCAGCGAAGTGACTGTGAACTTCTCCCAAGAGGAGTGGGAATGCCTGGACACTGCTCAGAGGGCTTTGTACATTGATGTGATGTTGGAAAATTACAGCAGCCTGCTCTTTGTGGGTGAGAACATTGTGCTCCTAGAATTCTAACTAATCCTTTATATGCATTGGCATTATATATTGTAAACTCACTGTTGAGCTGTATTAGAAACAAGAGGAGACTAGGGAAAGATTGGTAGTAGAAAAGAACATTTTCTTCATGTGTTGGTTTGGATCTTATGGGTCAGTTTTCTCACAAAAACAGTATGACAGACTTCAAGGGTCTGGATTTATAATAATGTTCTGATCCCAGAATACATTGTGCATGTTGGTAACTAGTTGCCTATTACAGAATTATGGTGACAATCCTAGTAAAAATGCAGATTTAGTTGACTATGCTGACATCATAGTATGGAATAATTATACAAATTATAAGCCTAATCTGGGTCCATGAAGTAGGATTAGTCTTTAATTGCCCTCCTTGCTGGCTGACTTCATATTACACCCTTAGTTTTCTTACTAGTAGAGAATACACAGACACCCTTAAGGAAAATATTCTCAGTAGTTATTATACAGATTAGACTTGAGAATTACAATATAAGGAATGTTAAACACAGCAGTATGTGGATCTCAGAATGTGGAGAATAGAAATAAGCAAAAGTTGTCAAAGACAGCTGCCTCAAAAAATCTAGAGCCTCTTCTGTCTGTAAAAATACTTGGCTTGCCTCCATTGCATTTGAAGACTCTAATGAGTTTTTCTAGAGAGAAAATAAAACCTGTGATGCTTTTAAATAAGACTTTAAACTTTAAAGGAATTGAATATTCTGTATAGTTCTCTTCATTGACTATCACTTAGTAAGTATAAATACTGTGAACCTGAGTGTGCATTATACTCTTCATCAATTTCTGGAAGGAAATATTTCAGCATAGAGACACTTACTCTAAACAAAATCCATGAATGAACTTCATCTAAAAGTTAATTATTGACTCCTCAAATTCATGATCCATCATGTTTCAATAAGGATGAGATATCTATTATTAATCCAGACCCTTGAAATCTGTCATACTGTTTTTGTGAGAATACATTCACTTACTTCACTTACAGTGAAAGAAAAATGTCTAAGTAGTTGCTGGTTGATTTATCTTAAGAGAGAACTTAGAGAGACAGTCACTTATCATATGTTTGGTCTTAGAACAAGCCCTGTTAATATGACCTTACTCATTTTCAGAGAAGTATTTCAAATGTGATCCTGTCCATCAACATGTGAAGACTGAAAGTGAGTCATGTCAGTGTAATGAGCTTAGCAAAACACTTCCTGACCCCTCCATATATGCACATTATAGAACAAGTGAAACTACAGAAAACTCTAATAACTGCAGATGCTTTAATAACAGGGCTGCCCCTATTGACTCATCAAAACCATATAGACATGAAAGCATGCACACAGGAGAAGAACCTTGCAAATCTAAAGACTGGGAGAAATCCTTTAATTTCAGTTCCAACATTACTCAAGATCAGAGACTCTACATTGCAAAGAAAGAACACAGGCAGGGAGAAGATGATGACTGTTTCACCTCTGAAAACAGTCTTCTGAAACAACCAGGTTATATTGGAGAGAAACCATACCAATGTGGGAAATGCATGAAATGCTTCAGTACTGCCTCAAGCCTCACTGTACATCAGAGAATTCATACAGGGGAGAAGCCTTACAAATGTAAGGAATGTGATATATCCTTTACTGTGAAGTCAACTCTCAAAAACCATCAGAGAATTCATACTGGAAAGAAACCCTACAAATGCAACTCTTGTGACAAATCCTTTTCCAGATGCTCAATTCTTAAAACTCATCAAAGACTTCATACTGGGGAGAAACCTTACAAATGTAGGCAATGTGACAAATCCTTTACCCGGGAGTCACACCTCAGAATGCATCACAGAATTCATACTGGAGAGAAACCTTACAAATGTGAGGAATGTGATAAATCCTTTATCAGTTGCTCAGATCTTATAAAACATCAGAGAATTCACACTGGGGAGAAACCATACAAATGTAAGGAAT
>CABHPP010108768.1:0-13185 GCA_902168425.1 Peromyscus attwateri
CTTCTTCTTCTTCTTCTTCTTCTTCTTCTTCTTCTTCTTCTTCTTCTATTTGACCCAAGCTTTCCTTTAGCTCCTCTTTGTTTCTCCCATGTCAATAGTCCTGGCTACTCCTTCCACATACAAGGCATACGTACTTACTCTTCTTTCTTACCAGAAAATGTTTACCTCAAATAACTTCAAATAAGACATTTTGAACCCCTTCAGCTTCTTAATCAGACAGTAGTAGTCTTCTTGGATCTTCAAAACCAATGCCTAATTCTAACCTGTTCTTTTCTTTCTGTAAAGTATTTATCAGTCTAATGTAGTCATTTATTAGTTTATTTTCTATTGACCATTGAGATACAAGTCCCAAGCCAGAGAGATAACTCAGTGTGTAAAGATACTTGCCACCAACACTACCAACTAGAGTTCAACACCGAGGACCCATACAGTGGTAAGAAAAGAAAAAAACATGAATAAAACAACAACAAAACAGTTCCTGCAAGATGTCCTCCTACTTTTATATACATGCATGCATGCACACTTGCATGCACATGTGCACACATACACACATACACACATACACACTAAATGAGTAAAAAATATATACAAGTATCTTAAAGTCAGGAATTTCTGTATCCTTTATTCATTTTTCCAAGGCCTGGTGCAACCAATATTTTTTAGTAGACTCATGAATTCCTAGGTTATTTTTGTAAGAATTTGGAAAATATTCTTCATGGTACTTCATATACACTCAAGACAATAAATTATTATTTATGTACCAACTGAATCAGTATAGGACTGAATGTATATATATTATTTCTGATATTCAACAATTGGAGCAGTCTTACTAGCATATATTATTTTCAATTCTATCAATTTAAGAGTTTAATGCAATTTATTTTTTAATCCTCTTAAAACATTTATATCATCAGTTAAAAATAATTTCACAATAGACAACGAATCTGCATGGATAATGATATCCCATGATGCCTGGGGTTTTGATAAGTGCACCAAAATGAATCCATGTACACACTGATGACCATTGCTGGGGAGGGCGTAAACTTTTATTACCTGAGGGGTATATATTGATGCAACCAAAGTCTCTCTCACCAAAGAGATTAACATAAAATCACTGAGAGTTTGCCAAAAAGGTAAATGTTCTCAGATATGCAAACAGGAAAGAAAAGATTTAACTGCCTAGGCACGTCTTAGTATTTCTTAGTGAAATGTTAAGCAGTTGAATCAACATTTAGGAGATTTACATCAACCCAGGAATTAATTTGTGAAAAACTCACATAGCTTCAAAAAAAAAAAACTAGCACTTTGCCTGTTGTCTATATCCATCACTCAGTAGATATAGGAGGCAACTGGATCCCTCTCTCAAGGTTGCTAAGACAGAACCACAAACTGGGAGGAACAATATATGATCACATTGTCTCACATCTGCCTTTTCTAGACTCTGGACCCATCCATCAGCCTCTGGCATAGCATACCTTAACTTGGAAGTGCAAAACTCAAACCTCTGCTTTCCTTATGCCATGCCAGTCTGCTTGTATAGCTCCGCTGTCATCTCTTTATCTTATAGAAATGCCAGTCATGGTAGATTAGGGACCCACCTTACTTTAGCATTCCTTCTGCTCAACTAATTATGTCTGCAACTAGTCTCTTTCTTAAGAAACCCTCATTCTGAAGTACTAGAGGCCAAGACTTCAAAGTGTCTTTTGTAAGATGTCAGGGGCATATTTCAACCCAAACACTTGCCTATCAAGAACATTTCACAGCTGATTACTTCTCACTCCTCAAAACAGTCTAGGTTAGTTTCCTGTTTTTGCCTTCTATGTAAACAGCTACTCTGTAGTCTCCTTCGCAGGTTTCAGCCATTCCCAACTTTTAAATAGTTGAAAGCCCTAAGTCTTACATCTTCAGATCACTTTCACCCTTGATTGACGTATATCCCTATAGAAGAATTCACAGATTTTGATGGCTTTGTCTTTATTGGAGACTTTTCCCTTAAACTCATATACATATATGAGTGTGTATGTGTATATGTGTATATATATATATATATATATATAATATTAAATATACACTATATCATACATATGAGAGAGATCTTATTTTTAAATATTTCCATTTGAATAGATACCTCATACTTAGCAGATTCAAACCCAAACTCTATGAAGGCCAAGGGTAACTCTCCAAATCACAAAAATGGCTGCTTCATCCTTCCAATTCTATTTTCTCCTCCTCCTCTTACTCCTTTCTTTCTCTCTTTCCCTCTGTGCACTCCCTCTTTCTCTCTCCTTACTATATCATATGATCCGTCAGAAAATATTTCTAGTTCATAACTTTTTACCTCTTCCATTATTCCCATTTCTACCTGTCTCTCCCCAACTACCACAGTAGTTTCCTGTCCAGTTTCAATGCATCTACACTTATTCCTTTCAGCTTGTACTTAACACAGTAGCAACAGTGTTTCCATTAAAAGGCAAGGTGATGCTGTTTCCCACCCTAATATCCTGTAAAGGAGTTGGCCCTGTCCTTCCAGTGGCCCAGTCTGCTCCTCTCATCCATCATACCCATCAACCCTCAGACGTCCCTTATAGCCCTCTTCCACATCAGAACTGAACTGTCCGCACTGTTTAACACTCCTGCTCCAATCTTCTCTAGATACATCCACGGCTCGCTCTTGTCCACTCCATAATGAGCACGTCTCCAATAAAACTCATTGTAAGTCATTTGCTGCTATATAATGCATCAATTCTCTACACCAAGTTCAAAATCTTAGGATTAGTTAATGCCCAAATGGTGAAAAATAAACAAAAATGTGTCTTCTTGAAATTCAAAATGCTGTAATATAGAACTGTAAAAGAAAGTTATGAATAATCATATGTGAACTAAATTAGATAACAAATAGTCCTTTCTAGGTGGATGAAGATTGTTAGCTACATTTTATTTCTTCTGTGTCACCTTAAGTAGTAAGATTCTTCACTGTTTAATCTTTTGTTCTCCTTAATATAATATTAGAGTCCATATAGTCATTTGAACACACAAATTCAGCCTATATTTCTGCCAAATGTAAATGTCTTTGGTACTAATTTTATACTTTATATTAAAATTTTATCATATATAAAAGGTTAATCTTTTTTACAAAAGGTTAATTTTTATTCTCTGTCCTATTGAATACTTATCAGAAGTTTAATCTCCCCTAGACACATTTCTTTGAATATTTATAGCAACGGCCCTGAACAATATAATGAAATCCCCTGACACTCTTGGCCTGTCACAACTCAAATAGGTTTCTTAAAAAGTGTCAATCAGCTTTATGGCATTTACCAAGCCACATAGATTGAGTACATCTTGAAGACCATAACTTTACCAAACCTAAAAGGAATAATCTTAGGAAATGCTTGGAAAGTACTCATTGCCACCCATTACTGTGAGGAAAGGATCATCTCTTGCACTCTGATCCACTCAGGTAGCAGGACACAGCAAGGCTGGGAGCTGGGAGCTTTGCTGGGCCCTCTGGGAAACCAGAAGTGTTTGCTGGTCATCTTGGATGCCATGACTACGACAGGTCTGACATCTGGAGCATGACTCTGCACTAAGAACACTCATCTGTATCTGTCTTTCTCTCCCACTCTCCTGGCAGGGAGCAATACAGGACCATCACTGCAGACGATGCTATTGCCAAGAAGAACAACCCCATGGAAAAATCCATATGCCCCTTTGAAAACGCCTGTTTGAATTTACAGGGCTCATTGACACTGATGTTTAATTTTATTCTTCTAACGATACAATCAAGTTGTGCCACTCTACACTATGACCACATATCTTAGTCATTCAAAGAGACTGGGGAAAATGGATTCCCAAGCCCTCCTATAAACTCAGTTATGTCCAGTCTTATCTATTTTTCAAGGATTGTGACACTCCTCTCAAAAAACCATGAGGAAGAAGAATCATGTCAAAGATGTTGCCAGGGCAGGTGATTTCATTCCGATATCCAAGAGGAGGAAATTGAGGGTGAGAGAGGCTAAATAGTTTTAACTGGCATGCTGGCAACAGAATATCTTCAAACACATGCACACACACACATATATATATATATATATATATATGTGTGTGTGTGTGTGTGTGTGTGTGTGTGTGTGTGTGTGTGTGTATTATACTTAGTATATATGTTTTCAGATACTTTGGGCATAGATTTGGATTTTAGCCAAGTAAATATGTTAGCATCTATAACTAAACATGAGTTTGAAAAATTCTTATCAATAGTCTAATTTCTTTGATTCAATTATTATTGTGTCTTCACAGTCCAGGACAATTTACAGGCTGGATGCTCTAGAATTATCAATGATGCCCTACATGCCCTACTATGAAGGGATGGTGGTGATAGAGCTTCCTGAACAATGCCTTTATACAAAACAATTCTTAAGCAATGTCTTTATACAGAATTTCCTTCTACTTTTTAAATCATAATATACCTTTTTGGAATCATGAAGTGTCTTTCTTTCCCTTCTATACCCAAACTATTCTCTGAGGTTTAATTTTCTAAAAGATAATAGTTATTGTCATGTATGACAAGTCAGGGGCCAAGTCAGGTGGCTCCTGATTTATGAATCCTCTGTGAATTGCTGAGTTGATGAGAAAGATTGGACAATGGGAACACAAGCTTCCTGCCATAAATTATTACACTGGTGTTTTCTTGAACTAAGAAAGAGAGATGTAAGTAAGAAAATGGAACCACAAATGCTCATAACAATCATAGTTCAAACAGAATTTTGGCCAGAGCAATTAAGAAAAGCCAAATATGTGTGCCGTAATTCCCAAGTTTTTTCTTTAACCACTATGCCCATT
Organism: Peromyscus attwateri; assembly: GCA_902168425.1. NCBI lineage: Eukaryota > Metazoa > Chordata > Mammalia > Rodentia > Cricetidae > Peromyscus > Peromyscus attwateri. Next base: position 4,840 of record CABHPP010108768.1, read on the forward strand.
TTTTTAAATTTTATGTGCATTAATGTTTTGCCTTCATCTATGTCTGTGTGAGGGTGTCAGATCCCTTGGACCTGGAGTTACAGACAGTGAGCTGTCATGTGGATGCTGGGAACTGAAACAGGGTTTTCTGGAGGAGCAGACAGTGCTATTAACCACTGAGCTATCTCTTCAGCCCCCACAATGCCCATTTTGTATATCATCCTAAATTTCTGTCTTGGTTTGCTCTCTGTAGCTGCAATAAAATACTCTAAAACTGCACAAGCCAGGCCTCCAAGGCTGCATTTTTCTTGAACAAACTCCTGTAGAGCAACCCAGTAAGTTCTTGAGCATGCAATGCAATGGCTTTTCCAGCATACACACACACACACACACACACACACACACACACACACACACACACACACAAAAAAAAAAAAAAAAACCCATGGTCAGATCCCTAGGTATACCACAGTATCCCCCGACTTCTCCTGGTACCATTTATGTTCTAGTTGCTTCTCTGTTACAGAGTGTGGTAATAAAGCACTTGACCAAAGTAATGCAGAGAAGAGAGGGTTTGTTTACATTATAATTCCAGGTTGTAATACATCATGGAGAGAATTCAAGATAGGAACTCAAGGCAGAAATCTGAAAGCAGGAACTATGCAAGAACCCTATTTTCTGGCTCTCGCATAGGCAAGCACCAGGATCATTTTTTTTGTTAAGAAAAAAATTTCATTCATTTTACATACCAATCAAAGATTCCCCCTCTTCTCTCCTCCTTCCCCTCCAGCCTCCCCCTCCCAAACCAAACCCTCATTCTCTCCTGGAAGAAGGTAACACCTCCCACAGGAAGGTATATTTAGAAGAGGCAGGTCCATTTGATTTGGGACACCTCGCACAGCCTTGAGGCAGGGCTAGGATCATGTTTAATAAGCTTTCTTACACAGTACAGGATCGCCTGCCTACTGATGGTACCACCTATACAGTGGGGTAGGCTTTCCTGCATCAATCACCCATCAAGACAATCTCTCACAGACATGGCCATAGACCAATCTGTACAGGGTCACCTCTCAACTAGGACTTCCTCCAACAACTGTAAGCTGTTTCTAGTGAAGCTAGCTAGTATAATCTCTAAATATGCCTTCTTTCTATTCATGTGGTTTCCTATGGCCATGTACCCCAAAGCTTCAGGAATGCTAAGACTGCTATAGCACATGTCCATTAAAGTTTCAGTCTACCACGTTCCCCACCACAAGATCAAGGAAGTATCTCTATCAAGTAAAAAAGAAAACTATCGTTAATGAAGGAATAATTTCTATCTTCATATAGTTTGAATTAAATAATTTATATTTAGCTAAAATATTTCATTAACCATCTGCTCAATAATTAAATCTCTTTTGACATGTGACAGCCTCTCACTTATTTGATGATTATTGTAAGGACCTTTCAGCTTCATTATTCACTGGGATTACCATCCCTTGCCTATCGCAATTCTTCATGTCAAGCTACCATAATTACTCTCTTCTGAACACCATCCAGTTTTAAAATACATCTTATGTGGCATTCAGAACTGAAAATGTTAATTGAAATATTGCTCATTCTAGAATATTTTTCAATAATAAACCTATAAATTTTCAATGAGAGTGAGATCAGCCCCAAATGCTTATATAATGGTTTGGGGTTAAAAATCTTATTTTTTTGAAACCTTAAAGCACAGACATGCATGAAAATATTAATAGATATACTGTATACTGAAGAAATATCTGTGGTCTTAAATTTTCATTGGGAAAAGGTTAGAAGAAAGAGTTTTTCAAAAAAATTGTTTAAAGGGATAAAAATGGAAAGAGGATTGAAAAGCAACAGGGTATCTTCAACCCACAGACTCACTAGATTTTTCAACAATCACACTATGTGACTAATTTCTATTGAGGTTGTAGCCAAACAACATACCGAGAGTTATTTCCATTACCTTCAAGTTTCTAAGATGTCTGGTGATTGTTTTAATTTATAGAGAGTGGTGATTTTTTTTTATTGGTGCCACCGATTCATTTCCACTACAAGATCACATTTTAATTTATTCCTGGTAAAACTGTCTGGGTTAAATGTTCTGCCTATTCAGATATTTTGAAATGTAAGATTATTCATCATCTTTGAAGGGGTGAAAATGTTATCTTTTTTCGTCTAGATTGCTCATGTCACAATTTTCAGGAACCGTGTTGATAGGAACGGGACAGAGAACAAGGTCTTGCACACATTTTCACTGTTTTGAGCTGAAGCATTACTCACTTTCATCTGATGAGTTATAGTACACACTGTCAGGGATGAGACACACCTCACATTCCCACACATTCCCGAGTTGCCAATTTTGTGCATTTGACCCCGAACAAGGTATCTCGGCTGCCTCATGTTCTCTAACAGTCTTGTAACTCAAACAAACACAGAAGCCAGATGTAGTCATTTGCTTTTCTTTAATAACACTGTGCTGGCTCATCCTGCATGCTTCTCCAATTCTTTTATACTTAAAAGGTCTCCTTCCTATAAAAAAAAAATCTATAAATTTAGATTTCTCTAGTACAGCTTAAATGTTGTATTGATTGTACTTCTTCCTATAATCTAGCAGCCAGTTACATTTGTGTGGCTTTTCCTGTGGCTGCTTGTCTTCATGGATGCACGTCTTAACTTTTAATAAGGTTTATATCTCTTATGGATAAGCTAATTTATACATCCCCAAAGTGGCACATCAAAACTCCATAGAAGATAATTATATTGTTTGACTGATGGATAACATCATCTGACTTCTACTTAGTGTCAAATCAGATCAACAGGAGGATTGTAAATCCCACAGACACACATTAGAACAGGTTTTGGGATTATTTTAAATGTTTTCTCAAGTAAAGAGAAAAGCAAGCACCTCTTCAGAACTCTTGACTTACCAATTTCACACTAAAAAGTAGTGTCTGTCACTAAGTAGCTGGAAGATTAGGAAGAGATGATGGAAGAAGAACCATATAATGAAATATACTAGCAACTGGAAAAAGCAGAGTGTCACTGCGATAACAGGATCACATGATAATGTTTCCATCACAAATAGAAATCATCCAGAAATGAGCATCTTTGTTGGGGGTGGTTCAGTGCTTAAGAGTTCTTGCTGCTCTTGCACAGGGCCTGAGTTTGGTTCCCAGCACCTACAATGGGTTAGCTCACAACTGCCTGTAACTCCAGCTCCAAGGAATCTGACATCCTCATCTGGCTCCCACAGACACTCATATGCACAAGTACACACCAATAAAAAATGAATAAATATTTTAGGTTCCCCTGAATTTTTAATAATATATAACATATTTCTTTTTATATGTATATACATATATTCCCTTCTGTATAGATATTCTGAGGTATTTGTATCAAATATATATCAAGCACACCTCAGTTTACACACAACTCTGAAACAGGTATTACCATTGCTATTGTCATTACTTTATAGGTAAGTCCTGAATTAATTTTGCCATTTTCCAAGAGCAGAACTAAAATAGAAACCAAACCCAGGGCTCATTAGATCATACTGTTCCTTACATAATGATCATGAAAATTATAACAGAAAAATATAGGATTGCAAACTGATGTTTAAAATGGCGGTCTTAGCCGGGCGTTGGTGGCGCACGCCTTTAATCCCAGCACTCGGGAGGCAGAGACAGGCGGATCTCTGTGAGTTCGAGGCCAGCCTGGACTACCAAGTGAGTTCCAGGAAAGGCGCAAAGCTACACAGAGAAACCCTGTCTCAAAAAAAAAAAAAAAAAATGGCGGTCTTGTTCAACTTTTTTTTTTCAAATGACAAGTCATTTACAGACACATCAAGATGTGATCCTAAGTCATTTTTGCACACTAAAATTAAATATATACGTATAATTTATTTAAATTACCACATAGCTCTGTGCATGAGGTTCTCATATTAGACATTTTGACTACATTAAACACACATTGCTTAGGTGAAACCTAGCTTATAGAGGAATGACCTAAATGAGCCATTTGTGTACTGTTTTGGTGGTTGAACACATTTATACCTTGGATATTATACGTATATTTTGGATGTATATGTTAAGTTCTTATAGTTTTATAATTCAATTAAAAATTTTAAAGAACGTATTACATATTCTGGAAGACAAGGTATGGGGAGCGAGTGAAGTCCTGAGTGATTGTACCTTGTGTAGCATGGCACAGCCATGTAAGGACCTCAATGCTGCAGTCCATGGACATGTCAAAGCCTTCCCCAAGCCAGACTCAGAAAATCAAAGTCTTCCCTCCTGGTCCACGTGCAAATACAGACAGAATGTGTAAAAATGTCCACTCTAGCTTTCCCCCCACAGATGTTTACACCCTGAACATTGCTCCTTGCAGAACCTAATCCTACCAGATGAGTTAAACCAGTCTCTTTGTGCAGCTGTATATAACCACCCTGCTACATTGTTTATCTTCATGCAATAAACCCACCTCCCTGTTCAACTGTATATAATAAACACACTAAGCTTCTGGTCCCTGAGGTGTCTACATCAAAGAGCCTGATCACCAGATCTCAGATTTTTTGTGTCTGTACATTGGTTATTTCTTCACCCCCTTGTCATCCAAATCAGGTCAGTCCCTTGAGCAGCGTAGAACATGGCATCCAGGGGAAAAAAAGAGAACCTCAATTATTTTTATGATGCTTTTTTTCTTAAGTTACTAGGGGTTTACATGGCTGTCAATACATTATTTTCAAAGCCTTTTTTTATGTAGCTAAAATGTGTCATAATGACGGATTATAATAGGCCATTTGTAGTGTGAATGATAGTCAAAGAAATTTAAACAAAGAAAGTAACAAAAACAATCTAAAGTTTCTATCCTTTTATTCAATGCCTATGTTTACCCAGAATACATTTCTTCTGGTAGCTGTCTTCAGAAAAAAGGGGGAAGTATTGAGAGAAGGAAGGGGAACTCATATACCCCCAAGATCAGTAAATAGCACCCCACTAGCATGTCCCTCCAGGACATAGTTAATTATACAGAACTTATTATTCATCAATATTACAGTCCTTGGAGATTTATATTTTTTAACTGTGGTGAATGTGAGTATATCTGAGTGTATATATGCACACCATACTCCTTTGGGTTCCCACAGAGGCCAGAAGAGGACATTGGATACCCTAGGATTGGAGTTACACATGACTGTGAGCTGCTCCATATGAGTTCTGAGAAGCAAGTCTGGGTCCTCTGGAAGAAAATCAAGTGTTCTTAACCGCTGAGCAATTTTGTCAACACCCCTTGAATGCTAAACCTCTTATCAGCAGTATAGTAAGGGTTGGTAGGAGAAGAAAGAGTTGATATCAAAAATAAATCCCGAGATTTCTTCAAAGCAAATACAGAACAGGTGCAATACTGGACCGTAGAGACGGTTTAGAGAAGTATTTTGAATACACGGCATAGAGCCCCATTATAGTTTGGATTTGTATAGCAATTTTCAGAGGTGACTGGATTGTAGGAGCTCTCTCCTAAGGATGGGTAAACCCGCTAATGGATATGTAGCTGAGTGGGCTCCTGGGGGATGCTGGAAACTGCAGGAGGTAGGACCCAAAATAGAGAAAGTGTGCACAGTGCCACCTGAGAAGTGGGCTCTTGAAGAACTCTCTCTCCTCCTTGCCCTCATTTTTGGTTTTGTTCCCACCTTGAAGTGGACCCTCTCCTTGGAGACAGGCTCCTACTGTCTCAGTGCTCTGCTTTGCCTCAGGCCCCAGTGCTGGAGGCTGCCGAGCACAGAATTAAACTTTGAAAGACACAAGACGAAGACATCTTTCTTCCTTTAAGCTAATCTTCTGAGGTCTTCCATTCATCATCAGCAAGTTAATAAACACACAAACTTTTGATCTAAACTTTTAAAAAGATTTTCTTTTAATGATTCCTCGGGAAATTTCAAAACACCCAAGACTAGCATGCCCACTATCTTTGGAGTTTTTGTTGTTACTGCTGTTACAAATTTTAGCAGTGTAAAACAAGACAATTTCAGTATCTCTCCTTCCTGCCTTTCTGTGTGTCAGCAGTATGGGAGGGTCCAGATTGTTTCTTTGTTCTAGAACTTAAAAGCCCAAATCAACGTGGTGAATGGCCTGGCTTTTATTTAGAGGTTCGTGGAGGAGAATCTATGTTTACACTTTCTGGGTAGTTGGCTGAGTTCCATTCCATGCTGCTATGGAATGGCAATCCCTCTTTTCCATGTGGCTGCCAGCCAGGAGTCATTCTGAGTTCCCCAAGTCACCTACACTGCCTGACTCAGATGCCCTTCCTCCATCTGCAGCTCCTCATGTCCTGGTTCCCTCCCATCTTCCCTCTGTCCCATCTCCTCTGTACTCTTCTCTGGCTGATTGTTCTGTTTTCTGATTCTCCTCATACAGATTTAGGGGATTAAACTGGTCTTGTCCTGACAAGCAGGACTCGTTTTTTTACCTTACAGAAAATTCCTTCAGAGCACTACATTAGCATTTGATTGTAAGAAAGAATTGAAATCTTGAGACATTTGAATCCTGCCTCGCCGCACAGAGTATGCAGCACACAAAGCTGAAATGACAGGTGATGGATGTCACCTGAAGAATGCTTGTCTAGAAGAAGGGCCCATACCTCACCCCCAGGAAACAACCCATTTATAAATAGCAAACACAAATGCGTACATACAGTATTTGAACTCTTTTTCTTTTCAACCAACTGCCAATTATGAAATTAGGACTTCTTTTGTACTTTTACAATCCGTAAAACATTTTAAAATTTTCTTTGAATGAAATATCTCTGGCATCATTTGATTACTTGAGTAACTAACTTTATGAGCAATGAGAAATTTCTGCTAGGAATTTCAACAGAGAAGGTCTTAGATGTTTAAATAGGTCATGGATTTCTTGGGAGAAGCTATTTGCACAAGAGAAAGAGGATCTTCTTTGATTACAATTAAACATGTCTTTTTCCCAAGGAGCAATTATCAGTATAAGTTAAGTACCAAATTGCAAACTCAATTATTCTTAAGTATTTACAAGAGAAACATTAGTTTAAAAGTATAATCCTTCTGGAAATTAGCAACAGAAAAAACACTATAAAAACACGAATCTCGTTAGTATGGTTAAAATGTCAGGTGATGGTAAGATCACAATATCCAATATCTGTGTGATCCAAATTAATCTTGTACAATTACTGAAAGCCATTTATTGAAATCATCCTTTTAATATCTGAATTTGAGTATATTAGGTTACCCATCTTATGATTAGTATCCAAGGAAAAAAATCAGTTTTTTAAAGCTATGAAAGATACTCAATTAAATAAAAAAAAAATTTAACATTCCAAATTCTTGCCTTGATTTAACACACTGCAGAATCAAAGCATTGTTGAAAGGAGAAAATGATCATTTTCTTAAAGTAATTTTCTATTCTCTGTTCAACTTTTTCTTGTTAAACTCTAATTAAGAATAATGATTATGATGATGGTCCCCCCCCCCCCCATTCACTGACCTCCACGGAGTGGCTCCAACACTGAGATTTTCATCCTTCTGTCCTTTCTTCTGGCAAACAGAACTGATGGGGGACATGGGACTCTGATATCAGGCTATTCCAGTTTCAGTCTGGTTTTGTCATTTGATACATGAATGGTCAGAGACAATTTACCCAGCCCACCTCAGGCCTCACTTTCTGCTTGTTCAATGGGTCAATAAAAATTTTCCGCCCCTCCTAGAATTGCTGTGAGTTTGAAATAAGATGTATAATCAAGCACATGCGCAGTTCTGGAAGTGCTAGACAATTATTGCCTAAAATGGGCTCAGTAAATATCAGTGATTATTCTCTTCCTCATATTTCCCTTTCTTCTCTCCTTTCTCTTTCTCTTCCTCTCCCTCCTCATGTCTCGTGTTGCCAAGGCAGGCCATGTAATTTTTATGCTGGCTATTTAACCAGTGATTACATGAACTCTGACCTTTTCTCTGGTTTTCCTCCTACAAGTGCAGGGATTATAGATATAAACCACCACACATGACTCTGGTGATTGTTCTTAAATAAAGTCCAATGTTCAGATCCAGAATGTGGCAGCAAAGACCCACACTCTCTAAGTGCTTGGACTTCCAAATGAACAGCTTTGACTTTCGAGCTGGGGTCAACCTAGCTCATCCACAGCAAGCACTGAGGAGAATTGAAGAGAGTCCAGCAGCCAGTTCTCCAACTCTGCTAGCCAGGGGGATTTCTGGAAAGGCATCATCTGTGCTGTAGCTTCATCCTGGCCTTGGATTCCATAGCCTTTCAACTCTACACCTTTGGTTGCAAGCCATTCTCTCTCTCTCTCTCTCTCTCTCTCTCTCTCTCTCTCTCTCTCTCT
>CABHPP010108768.1:13195-23680 GCA_902168425.1 Peromyscus attwateri
TCTCTCTCTCTCTCTCTCTCTCTCTCTCTCTCTCTCTCTCTCTCTCTCACACACACACACACACACACACACACACACACACACACACACACACTTTGAATTAGTCAAGAAACCTGCCTTCCTACCTTCCTGTTAAAGTAGGGAAAATGTTGAAAAGTAAATCACTAGTTGTAGAAGTTGAGAGGTTATTGTTGCATTTTTAATGCGTACCAACATTTTCCAAAAGTCTTCTTCATATTTTGTAACTCATATTTTATTAAGATATTAAGATTCAGAATAAAATTATTGAGAAAAGCTGATATTTTTGGTTGTTGTAAGGTATTTGGCTAGGAGTGAGAGGGAACATAGCTATCTTTTTACATGGACATACTTGTTCCCCATCACTTCTCACACCGTATATCTTGTGAGACAACCTTGTGGTATGAAACTCAGTTATAGTATTTTTAATTTACATTAAAGAACAGAAAGGTGCTTTGAATGTATCAGTTGCAGCTGTGGAGATGACAGTTTGTACAGTGTTTGGTGGGAAAGCATGAGGACCAGAGTTAGAGTCCCAGAACTCAGGAAAATCCAAGCACAGTGCTAGGAAAGCAGAGAGACAAGAGGACCCAGAGGTTCACTGGCCAGCCATTCCAACCCTAATGGTGGGCTCCGGATTCAGTGAGAGCCTGTCTTGAAGAATAATGAGAGGTGATAGAGGAAGACACTGGACATCAACTTTGGTCCTACACACAAACACATGCAATTACAAACTCACTCTCTCTTCTCTCTCTCTCTCTCTCTCTCTCTCTCTCTCTCTCTCTCTCTCTCACACACACACACACACACACACACACACACACACACACACACATACATTCACATACCACACATAAACAAAAAACTCTCTCTCACACATACACAGAGAAATGAATTAATTAAAAGAATATTGTTTTGACCCAAAATGTTCTTATTTAGGCTATAGTCGAAGGAGCTCAGAGGTTCAGGATTTGGGAGAAATTTTATGATGCAATTGTTTTCTTTTTATGAAAAGGTAACTAATGATCTCAATGCCGCATAAGTGGTCAGTTGCAAAGCCTGGACTGGAACCTCCACGGTGTTTCTGTTTCAACTTTTTCCACTTCAGGAGGTGTCCCGATGAGGACAATGGTTATTAACTACTACTGAGGATAGATTCTCAACTAGTTATTTAATCCACAGCTAATGAGGCATTAAATGTCCACAGCTGAAAACAAATAGGATGTAAAATATTTGAAAACTGAATTTATCTTCATTTGGTACCACTTTAGTCAGATTGTATAATCACCTTTGTTGATGGTTCCCACCATGCGTATCTCTTTGTTAAACATTTCCGCTCACTGAGCATTCACACAGACAAATTACACACATTAATGAAATTATATTCTTGACTTGATGTAACTAAAAATCATAGGAAAGAGAATTTTCAAACTCATTACCAGCTGCTGAGTTCTAAGTGGATCTATTTCATATTTCAGAAAATTAGAAATAGTTTACACTATATCAAAAAAGTTATAACCACAAAATAAATAAGACACCTTAATAAGCCAGGCTTTCCATAATATTAAAATTTAAAATAGTTTAAGATGCAAAAACAGTGGGCATTTCTTTATTAAGAATTACTCCATGCCATTACTGGGTCATAAACCTATGGCGAGAGAGGCCATGGGTCCTAGGAAAAAACTGATTGATACTATTCTGCTAAATAGACAGTATTAAACAAAATTCAATGACATCATTATAACCATAGATAAATACATCTTTCAACTCTCATAAGAGAAACTTCTATTTGTAGTAGATGGTGATCAACACAGAGACATATACTGGCCAAGATACAAACGTTCAGCCCCAAATGGAACATATTTACCATAACCATGTCTCTCAAGACTCGGGAATCATTTCAAAAAAAGGCAAATCTCAATAACAGCCAGAGGTGGTGGATGACAACAGTCTTCTCAGACACAACAGGGTAGCCCCATGTATGAACTTACAGCCTTTGTGAAAGTCTGAACTAACCTATGCGAACTCAAGACAGACCAAATCCCAGCATGGAGAGTAGATTGGGCATGGAGTCCCACAGGCAACTGAGGAGCTGTTGGCAACTAAGGGATAGTTGCCAGGAGAGGGAGTGCTAGATCTAAGAGTATAGTCTCTGGTAGGTTGACCACACTCCAATGGAAGGCCATACTCCCAGTAATATTTGGGTAGCACAAATTGGATATGATGGATTTAAAAAAAAAAAAAACAGTTGGGTACATAGGAAAGTGTGGAGTAAATCTGGGAAGAGTTGGGGAAGAGACATACATTGATCAGGATACAGGGTACAAAATACTCGCAGACCTAATAAAGTATATCTTTAAAAAGATCTGATATAGGAGTGGATGGCCAGCACAGAATGAACTCAATGGTATTTTTGGAGATGTTTTCTCTCATTATGCTTTTTGAGGGCACTTTTTTAAAACTCTATTTGTCTTTTCTTTATCTATTATAGTTTTCAATTTTGTGTTTGTATGGGTTTTGTGTGTGTGCACGTGCACATGTGTGAATATTTGTATGCATTTCTCGTGCTTTTTCTTTTTCTGTTGTCTGTTTAATTTGTTTTATTCTGGTTTGTTTGATATTTATTGGCCTATTTTCTAGAGAAAAAGAAAGAATACAAGGGGTTGAATGGTTGAGTGGTTGGGAGGATCTGGGAGGAGATGAGGGGGAGGAAACTATGATTAGAATTTACTATATGAAAAATTACTTTCAATTAAAATATTAACTATACATTGATTTTAATGCTATATAATTGATGCAAATATCAAAATATCATCTGAGACTTCACAAATGTGTACAATTTTTATGTATTACAATTAAAAACACTGGAAACAAAAGATCTATTTGTATGAAGATAATATATTTATCCATCTTAAAAATTAAATTCTTACAATTAAACATATCAAACATATTTATATCACCGAAAAAATTACTGTAGAGTCTTTGAGACCACACACATTAGCTATATACCTTATTGGCTCATTCAAAGCCAACATCAAAATACATAAAAATAAAATAAACAGAAGTATTTCTTTGTTTATTTCAAGTATATTCCAAGCATTTCCTCTGGCTCATTTTAAATGTCAGATTGGAAGTGCAATGCCAGTTTCATTGTTGCCTTTATAAACATTTTTACATTCTATTAGGAAGTAAATATGTTTTCCTTTTAATACTGAAGTTTAGAAACATCGTAATAATGCATATTTGAGTCTTTTTGCATTATTAACAACTCAATTCTTGGTCAAGTGTTTTAGTCTATAGTCTCAGTTCTTGAATTTGAGGGACATTTCCCCCTGTGATGATGGCTTCTCCTCAATCAATCCATTTTATGATAAAAAAAAAAGTTCTTGAACTGTGTCATGTCTACCTTCCAAATTTCTAATGTTGACTAGTAACCTGTTCTTTAAACTAAGGGGTAGGATAATTCCTTGAGGATGTTTCTGATTTTTCACTACTGTGTCCTATTATTATTTTTTAATAAGTCTTTTTTTAATTTTCCTTTAATCATGGCTACTTTCCATTTCCAAGCCACATAGTGTTTAATAATTAAGGCACTGTTCTGGATGTATGTCTTCTGTAATTTCAAACTTGCAACTTACTATCTGTTCAAACATAAAGTATTGTAAAATGCTTTGATTTTCTCAACATTCACAGATAACAATAACATGGCTCTCCTAGGGTAGTTACAAAGGCTGAATGAGCTGATGTACCAAGATCTAAGAACAGTGTGTGGTGGTGAGTAGACCTTCCACAGAAATTACCCTTTGGCTTCTTTCCATAGGCTATTCAACAGTGGGAAAAAATCTGACTCAGAACTATCAATGAGGACATTGATTAGGATTTTAATTAACTTCTAGTTAGCTGAATTACATTTTTTCAGTGACATTTTCTTATTCCTAGCTTTCTTCTTTCCCCAGTGATGGGTGATACTATATTATCTGTTCATACTTATTCATGTACTCTTAGATTGACTATAACTAGTTGGTTTGGGCACTCTGTATTTCTGAACCTTTGGATATGACTGTAGCAGTCAAAGCATGCTGAGGTGCAGAAAAACTGTGCATCTATATTCCATAAATGAACCTGACTTGTTCCAAAAAGATAAAGAAAGTAGACCAGGGAAATCCAAGTGCATTTGAGGAAGTGCTAAGCCAAATGTGGTGTCTAGGCCTCTGTGTATTCTGGCAAATTTCTGAAATATTATTTGGTGATTCTCTCTGACATTGCCCCTCTTCCAGATGAAGGTTAAATTTAAATAAGACTGCAGCTCCCCAAGCATGGGATTCCCTCAGTTTTCTAGATGTCGGTTGCCTCTGAAGTTTTCCCTACACTGCTGATAAGGTATTTAACAAAACCCTCGTCTATATGGAAACTACATCATCTGCTTCTCCTTTCTCAGGAGAATACACAAGCAAGATTCTGATCCACTGATGCGATTTCCCCCTGTTTTCTAGTATTGCTATAAAATTCACTCATTTATTTTCTGCTTCGTTAGTTATTTCCAGGGGGGCTAGGGTACAAAGGAAAACAGTCTGGTTAATTTCCCATCTTAAAGCTGGAAGTCCTATTTTGGATCTTGAAAATGGTAGAATGCTCATTCTCTTTTTCTGGAAGTTGAGTTCATTTAGGAACAGAATATACAGAATAGAGTCATGGAAGTTACCTGTTTAGCTGAAGTGGTGCAGAGAACTGGCTACCAATGTGTTTAAGATACTGACAACCTCAATGCAATTAATTTGAGTGTTGTGTTATTTTCCAATTTTCTCAACCTTTTAACCACTTCATTAATTGAGATTCTAAGAGTAGAAATAGATGCCTCAATAGAAAAAAAAAAAAGCCTACATCACTGTCACCAGCACAGTTCCTCACTCTGTAAATGTTTGGGTTACAGCTCATCTTCAAGTCAGTATGACAATGAGCCCTGAATTCTTTATGTAGGCACCTGGGAAGCAGAGACTATACAGAAGAAGAAAAAAAGGGAGCCGAGGAAGCCAAAGGATGCAAACTTAAAACACAGACATGATGGTGATGCTAACCTGTGGATCCAATCATGGGGACCACAGGCAGGTCCAACATGTCAGCTACTGTCTACAGAAGCCTGCAACACCTGTGTCATCAGCAGAAAGCACTTGTTTTCTGCAATTTATACACATGAGATTTGGTATTTTTAAAACAACACACACACACACACACACACACACACACACACACACACACACACACACACACACACACACACACACACACACCTGCAACTTAATTTGCGCTATTCCCTCTGGCTTGTGAAATAGACTGTAAAGGCGCAGTTGTGGCAAAGTCAGGCTAGAGAGTCTGTTCCAGCATTGGCTGCATGTTAGCATGCAGGTGCGATGTGGAAAGGAGGGGGATTCGTGTGTATGAGATGAAGTGGGTTCTGTGGGTTCTTCCTGAGTGCCTGTGAGGTTGAATGTGATGCACCTCTAGCTGCCTCTTGGAATTAATAGCCAGGTGTTATGCTGGTAGCTGTACCTTAATCATTAATTATAATTGTGACAGCAGGAAAGACAAAAACTACTAGGACACATGAGCTTGGAGGATAAAGGGGAAGCATCAATCATGCATGACAGGAAAGCCAAAGGTAGCTTCTCTCTGCCTGGGATGCCTTCACTGTGACTCCACAGAGTCTCCTTACCATCAGCCCCTGAGGGATGGAGATTTCTCCTGTAAGTTCCCTGTCCACTTTCCCGCTCCCTTTCTGTCTCCCTCTTCCCGTGAGAAACAGCCAGCTATGATCAAAGAAATTAGATGAAATAAAAATACATTTCTCAGAAATGTTCAATTTTTTTTTGTTTTAATAGTGATACTGGCGTCAGTTAGCACACATTCTAATTTTAATATAATGTCTTAAATGGGATGCATTACTCCTTGGATGCAGGCAGGTGGTTGAATAGGCTTCCCTGAGAGTACTATGGCACAAAGATTGAAGAGGAAAGATGGCCCACTCTCTGGTAGGAAAGACTGACATAAATGCCTGAGTTGGAAACAACAAGAATAAATTAACTGTGGACTGGAGAGAAAGGTAATGTTGGATCCCTGTTTGTTATGGACTTGTGGGTTGATCATTTGGCTTTTCTGGTGTGCAGATTTCTTGTCTGTAAATGACTGGTTTAAGCCAGATCAGATATCTGTAGCCTAAGGCCTGAATAAGTCTTTGAGGGTTACTAAGGAGATGTTCTCTTTGGAACCTCCTCCATCTCTGGTACAGAGCTAGAGTTTCTAATTTCTAATGTTAAAAAATACTTTAAGAAACAAGGAGGATACACAAAGTGCACTTGGGGTTGTCTCTTAAATTGTACAGGTGTAAAATTACCTTAACATGTTACTATAAAGTTTGGGGGTTTTGGGGGGCGAATTTTATCGGCTGAGCAGCACTCATCTACAAATCCCACTTTGGGAAAAAACTAATAGAAGGTTCCTCCCAACTCTATTCACAGCAGCTGAAAGAAACCAAGGAAGTGACCACAATGGAGCAAGTAAGTGCCAAGTCAGATTCAGATGAGAAATCGTGGGACTCCAGACTAAGTCCATAGCTGCTGTTATGAAAAGAATAGGACAAATAAGAAAGATGAATATATATATATATGTATATATATATATATATATATATGATCTCCCAGGCCTCTCATCTATGTTCTCTGCTTACCTCATTGGCCATACTAAGAATGACTTACGAGCCTTCCCATTGGTTCCCTTTCAAGACAGATCACTGCATGTGCACAGCACCCAAAGCATAGCTATTAACACTGGCTAGTACAAAGTGTCAAATGAAAACTACACATAAGGCCCCTGTCCTTGAGTTGTTTAGAGAAAATGAATTCTCCTGTGTGTATGCATTATGTAAAGAATCAGAACTGGTAATGAGGAGAGAGTGAACAGATGTGAAAAGGGAAAGGCATAAAAAAAATAATCTTGAAGATCACCTAAGTTTTCTCCAAAGTCTTTGGGAGCTGATGGTGTAGCTCTAATATTATAGAGGCTTTCTTATATTGATGGACTGTCATCACACATAATTTGCTACTCCTGTTATTAGTGTGTGTTTAGTTTAAAAGCTATTCCTTCCAAAGAGTAGATCTTTCTCTTTTTATCAAGAGTGTTCTGGTGTCTGAGGAGGGGACTCAGAGATTGAGAACATTTATTGCTCTTGCAGAGGACCTGGGTTCAGTTTCCAGCATCCATAGGGCAGCTCACATCCACTTGTAACGTTCTGTCCATATATGGAACATAGCTTATCTCTCAACATAGACTGGCACATTCTCCCCTATCTTCCCAGTATTCAATGACCATGGTTTTCTTCAGTAACATCTTGAAAGAAAATTCTTTTGATCATTTCCCTAAATCCAGCAGCTGGCTTTCCAAACAATTTGAGTAAATTAACAAACTATTAAATACCCTAACTGGACATAGGATAAGAACTAGTGATAGAAAATAAACAAGGTACTGTCTCTAAGAGTACTAGACACCAGAGCTGATCATTCAATAATGTTGACTGCATGGCTATGCTACGATAGAGGAAGAGGATAAGAGAAACATATTTGTGGAGAATGTGTTTCACAGTAGACAATGAAGAACTCTATTTCTACATATGTATGTGTTTTACTAGATGGTTGTAAGAATCATGAAACATACAGTGAAGAATCCCAGAGTGTTTTAGGTGGTTAGGAAAAAGAGTGCAATGCATTAAAAGGTATAAGAAGAGTGTCAAAGAAGGTATTACTAAGATCAGTTGAACAAAGAAATGATGGCAGAAGCTGGGTAGATAGTTGGGGAAAGCGTGGCTTATTAAGAGGAAAGCCGATTATAAAGTTTCTGTAATAAAAAAAGAAATGATTCTAGATGAAGTCAGAAACAGCAGACAGAAAGTAGCAAATTACAGGCCAGTGTAAGGACTTTATTTTTGTCTCTCAGTAAAAGTGGGAATATATTGGAAGTCTTCGAGTGACCTGCAGTGTCCTGATTTTATGTGCCATGATTGTGACACACAAATAGAAAGTACTATATATTATGGAAAACCGAGTCTTGAAGGACAACTAGGACTTCACCTGACTCATTGAGAAACATTAGAACAGGAACATTCCTAGGGAACTGTGCATGTGGACTGAACCTAGAGAAGAGAAATATTGGTGACAGAGAAATAAAATACAAGCAGTTTAACATTGCAGTTAGGCAAACAAGAAGACAAGAGACTGCTAAGAGGAAGCTGGAGAGGTGTAGGTAGGGAGAACAACAGGAAGAAGCTCATGCTCATCCCTCATCTTTAGAAACAATTCTTTTGGGGGTGGGGTCCTGTGTAGCCTTGTATACTACCTGCAGGGCACAGAGCAGACATCTTGTGTCTATGTGGACACTGTGTAACAACATTGGTACAACAGTGTGCCCACCACTGGAGAAGAGGGTTTGAATGCACACTTCAAAAGGGATGCACCAGACGTTAGGTCTTCAGCATGCCATAGAGCACTTTCTAGAAGAATTACTCATTTCTCTATCATTCTAGAAAAAAAAAAGTTGCTGCTTCTCAAAAGAGAGACTTTGGGGAGCAATGTATGTTATCCTGACTGCTAATGCTATAGGTGCTCCGGGTAGCTGCTTTAGCTCCTGGGGATCTAAGTTCGGAAACTCTGAATTCTAATGCCATAGGATATGCCTGGGGATCCAAACTGGAAACTAATTATTGTTGTACAAATAGAAGAGTATAGTTTCGAGATGATTTCCAACATGCCTTTATTGATTCTTGCCAAAGAAGATTATGAAATAGTCAACAGATGAGTTTACATGGCAAATCATACTCAAAGGGGAAAAAAATCAACAACAATAAAACAAAACAAATATTATTGGTGCCTTGACTTAAATAAAGGGATTGATTTCTCTAGTCTTCCCGAGTCAGCTCAGGCTCTTGTAGCATGAGAATTTTTAGCATTTTCACTGCTAAAAGACTTAATAAGGGTGCAACATACCATACCTTTCACTCTGCCAGGCAACCCAACATTCTAAATAATACTGAATGTTTGCCAATAGTCAGAGGAGGCACCCCAGGGGTTTCTTAAAAGATTTCCTCTTTCCCTACTCCCCTCAGCCTGATTTTAACCTAAAATTGATTTTTTTTCTTTTCTTGTCTACAAGGACTTTTTCTGGTTTGTTTTGATTTCTCCTGAAAACGGCTTTTCAGAGCTCTTGGATTTTAATGGAATTTATTGTTGGGTGTTTGATAGCCAAAAGGCGTATGCTTTGATCACAGGGAAAATGGCAATTTTCTCCACAGTGGCACAGCAGCATACTAGCACAAGGGCTCAGCAACCCACATGCAGCAGGGGTGCTGGGTCCTTCGCAGCTGAGTGTCACATCCTTGTGCATGCACCAGGCTTCTCCTCACTGAAGCTTGTTCCGGTTAAGTTTCAAAGAGTATATCCGCCTTTAGGGGGGTTGATATAAATTGCTACAGGATGACTCATTTGCTCACTGTGGTTGGGAGCTTCAGTAACCATGTATAAAATCTAAGGGGTCCTGCTTCGTTTTCTGCGTAGGAACAACTTTGGAACTCACCCAGTGGCCTCCAAGACTATTTCTTGAGTCATTTTATGTGGGAGTTATATAACATATATGCACAAGAACTAAACACCATAATTAAAATAAAGAAATGCTACTGTTTACGACTCAGTGGACAGTAAATATGTAGGCTTCTTTACTGAAAACTGATCATCTGGTGGGGGGGGGGGGCACAGTATAAAAGGTCTGGAAGTGGGAAGCCTGAGGAAGGGCTTCATAAGATGTGCTTAGTCAACAGGCGACAAAGCAAGCCTGTCCTAAAGTCCCTCACTAACAGTGAATTTCGTTATGAATCTCATACAGTTTTCACTGTCAACACCTCTAGGATAAAATACTTTCAATAATCAAAGAGGGAAGTAATTATGTAAGTAGTAAAGAAAAAGCAAGATTAATAAATGACTTGAAGCCTTGAGTCATGAAGCCCAAGCCCTTGCCTCTGCTACTGTTTGCTTTGTGCCTCAGTCTTCTCTTCTGAATGGAAGTCATTACTGCATCGTCTGTGAATAAATAAGAAGGTAAATATCACATGGATGTGGGAGGGCCTCACAAGGCCTCACATGTAGCTGAGGAGCTATTGGAGGTCATGGCTGCTGGCAGAGTGTTTTGTATGGACAATCTATGATACCCATACTTTTGTCTTTAAATGAGTGAGTTTATTAAGCATATAGCAAGTTAAAGTGAAGTAATAAATAGTAGGAGATAGATGATAGATAGATGATAGATAGATAGATAGATAGATAGATAGATAGATGATACATAGATGATGGATAGATGATACATAGATGATGATAATGACAGATGATAGATAGATAGATAGATAGATAGATAGATAGATAGATAGATAGATAG
>CABHPP010108769.1:0-51362 GCA_902168425.1 Peromyscus attwateri
ACCCACCCTCCCCTTCCCCCAACAAGAAGGCAAGGCCTCCCATAGGGAGGCACATCCAGTAGAGGCAAGTCCAAGCCCTTCCCCCTGCCTCAAGGCTACATCATAGGTAGTGGGCTCCAAAAGGTCCGCTCATGCACCATGCACCAGGGATGGATGCTGATCCTACCGCCAGGGGAACCCCAAGCAGATCAAGCTCCACAGCTGTCTTACCACACAGAGGGCCTAGAAAAGATTTTTTTTATCATGTATATGGAAACAAAGCATTTAAACCCTCCTAATTGTATGAACGATATGAATAAAAGGTAATAAAAATTGTTCTTGATATATAGTCACATTTTCCTTTATGCTTGTACCTACCTTTAATGCTATGCTACTGGTATCTTCCTGAGAAATATATACTCTTCAACCTTATCTTGATTTCTATTTATTAAAACTGAACAATAGCCAAAGGTGTATTTTACAGAAAATAAGAAAGGCTATCTAATAATGCCAATGACGTCTCCTTTTCTTAATTGAGAAAATACATTCCCCACAGGCTCAGAAATAAGTACAGAATGGATTCTGCTAACTGCAGGGCATCTCAGTGCAATATTTTCATATGAGTATGTGCAAATATCTCAGGTTATTTCCCCACTTTATTCAGTTTGTGATTCTTCAATAAATATTTTGACAAGGCAAAACTCATCAAATAAGTCATTTATTTATGATGATAGTGAATTCTTCCTGAATATAGCTGTCATGGGCTTTCTTTATTTCAATGCAGAATAGGTGATCTTTCCAATTAAGAGCAATAGCTTTGTCAAATAATTCTCTTCATTAGTGATTCATCCTACAGGACACTTCCAGAATCATAGGATGGAAACGTGTTTCATTAAGGTCCTATCCTCTAATGCAATGTATCCTGTTCTTCTCCAGCTTACAGAGGGGTGAATTTCAATGGCTTTTTTGTTGTGAACCTTTCTTTTAGTAAGCAACATTTATTTCTTAGTAAAGAGTTTTACTACTCCTTTTTACAAACTTTGTATTTATATTTGTTGTTTTTTCATGTTGTCACACAAAGCAATGGGTTTCATCATGGCATCTTCACACATGTGTGCCATCAGACTTTATTTCCTTCCTCCATTGCCCTCCCCCAAGACCATCCTCACACTGGCTATTTCTCTTTCCTATGTTTATTTTTGGTAAACAAAATTGAAAAATTTTGAACAATTCCTTCATAAATCTTTGATTAAAGATTTCTGACTAATTTTGAACAAGCTCATCCTTATTTTTAAAAATGTGACTTCATAGAAGACACTAAGCTCATACTAGAAAATTCTTGAAAAGCTCAAACATTTCTTATATCAAACTGGCTGTAAGAAGCAAGGTGAAAATATATGTATTATCATGTTGAATAATATCTTGTTTTCAACTGAAACATCACAGATTTTGTGTAGCAAAGTGGAGAACCATATGGAGAATCATAGCATTTTACAGTGGAATATCATAGCTTGGGTTTTGTTGTTCATTTGTTTTTACTGTTGTCATTGTTTACTTTTTGAGATAGATTTCTTCTATGTAGCCAAGGCTGCCTCCAAACTCCTAATTCTCCTGCTCTGCCTCCTAAGCACCAGGAGTCAAAGTGTATGCCACAATGCCGAGTTTATGTGGTTCTGGGGAGGAAACCCAAGACTGTGTACATGTCTGGCAAGCTACAGTCCCAGGAAAGCTCCCTCCTAGTTTCTTTCCTATGAGAAAGAAATGACGTTCTGGCTTAAACTACTATTGCTGGCGATTGTCTTTTAGTCATCTACTCTTAATTTGAACAGGCTCATGTACTGTCACATTCACCATAAAAATCAGCCAGAGTTCTACTAGACAGTCTCTAGAAACCTTTCCTGGCACATAGGGCAGGTGAAGAAATTGAGGGTCACCTGTGATGGCTAATTTGCTTAAAATTCCATAGTCAGAGACACAGTCAATGTGTTCTTGGAGGCCTTTGCTAAACGTGGAGTTCACAGGCACAGTGCTAGCAAGTGAGAGAGTGAGTGTTGGAGTGAAGGAAAATATGAGGAATGAATCTCACTAATGATTGGCATTCAGGAGAGGCAGTGGTCAGACGACTGAAAATTAAGAGTTTCTTGAGGGAGTATGGTACTGACTAATCTGTTCAACATACTGCTGAATAAAAATTGCTTTGTTGATCTGACCAACAAAGCTCCTAATCTTATTGTGCATGTACTGCATATGTAATATCTGACAGATGCATGCCAGGTAATATCCTGAGCTTAGTAGCCTTTAAAATTCTTGAGGATAATAATATTTGAGAATCATGGAAATTTAAATTTTATTTTCAGGTAGCCTCCTACACACAAAATAAATACATATTAAAAGGTAAAAGGTGGGGCTGGCAAGATGGCTCAGTTGGTAAAGATGTATTCTGTGAAAACTGATGACCTGAGATTGATTCCTGGAACCCACATGGTGAAAAGAGAGAGGCAACTCTTGCAAGTTCTCCCCGCTCCCCCAACCCCTCACCCCCTGCAACCTCAACACACATTCTGTCAGTCATCTCTCTCTTTCTTACAGAAACTCTTACACACACACACACACACACACACACACACACAGAGAGAGAGAGAGAGAGAGAGAGAGAGAGAATAAATAAATAAATAAATAAATAAATAAATGCTTTAAAGTAGAAGTTAAATTATATTTTTACCTTGAGATTATGAGTGGGTGAGAGATAAGTATCAACTGCATGGACAGGGGAGACAGCTCAGTGGCTAAGTGTGAGAATGAGGACCAGAGTCTGACTCCTGGCACCTGTGTAAAAAGGCAGGTACAGCCGCAGGGGTGAAAGCTGCTCAGTCACACCTGAAGTGGTGTGCTTTCCAAAAGGTTGAGTTGTCGTTTGTACCAATGTCCAGCCTCAGTGACTATAGTGTGCATTGATCTGGCAATAGGCTGGAGGATCTAAAATATGCCATTTTTTGAAGGAATTTTTAGCTACTTATTTTGTAGGCTCCAGTAACCTGAAAATATTTCTAGTGTATGTTTGTTGAACATTAATAAAATTACAATTTGATTGAGTTATAGAGTTAACTGTTTCTGACAATAATCGCATAGAAGGCATTTATTTTCATCAGTAGGAAATTTTATTTTGAAGAATTTGCAAGTTCAAACTCAAGAGTTTGTTTGAAGGCAGAGTTTCTGTGAACTCAAAGATAATTACATGTTTTTAACGTTCTGGAAGTCAAAGGCTGGGAAGGAACAAGAAGACACAATATGAACGGCCTTGGTGTTTCAGGGACTATTACAGGGTTTCTTCAAGGCCTCAACATGTACTTTCCAAACAGGCAACTGTGTATTCAGCATTCAGCAGCCCAGAAAACACTCATTTGCACTGACTCTTTGAATGCCAGCTTGTAAGTTGAGCTTCTAGTTCGGTCAGAGCCTGATCATGCCGTCAGACTCTGCAGAGAAAAGGAGAGATAGAAGTAAATGAAAAATTTCCAGTCTTGTAAAAAACATTATTATATATGTTTATTGCAATTTAAAAATATTTTTATTTTTATTTTTGAGAATTACATATATGTATACAATGTATTTTGATCATCTTCCCTCCACTCTCCCCCACTTCTTGTACAGAGGAACAAAGTCCTGAGTGAATGTATGTTATTGACATGGGCATGGCTAAGTCAAGGACCCCTGTGCCTCAGCCCCTGGGGGCGTGGGGGGGGGGGCTGAGGCAAAGTCTTCCCTGGGTGAGGCTTAGAGATATGGCATAGTCCTCCTCAGGTCTCTGTGTGGATGTTGATAGTGTTCAAACTTTTTCCCCTTGTTTGTTTATGGCCTGAAGACTGTTTCCCCATAGAGACTGTTCCTACTGAGATTACTTAAACTGTCTCCATGTTCAGAAGTGTATAATAACTCCACCTCCTTGTTTTTCTGTATGTAATAACCCACCTTCTTGGGTGGCTTTATGTAAAGACCCCACCTCCTGTTCAACTCTGTATAATAAACAAGCTGAGCTTCTGGGGCCCTGAGGCTTTTCCATCAGAGAGCTCAGTCCACCTGACTCCTGCCTCTCTTCCACGTGTCTGTCATTTCTTTCTTTTTACTACTTCATTTACTTTTTTTGAGATTATAATATAATTATATTATTTCCCCCTTCACTTCCCTTCTTCCAAACCATCCCATCTACCTGCTTTACTCTCTTTCAAATTCATGACCTCTTTTTTCATTAATTGTTGTTACATGCATATGTATACACACACACCTTTGCCTCCACTGTGCTTCAATTAAAAGTCTACAGTATCACATCCAGCTGATTTTAGGTGAGTTCTGAGGGATCTAAGTCCTTATACTTGCAAGGCAAGCACTTTACTAACTGAATGATCACTACAGCTCTGTTCAGTAGTTTTGAAAGTGTTAAAGTCTCCTTCACAACAGTTTCTAGCTAATTATTAGCAAGCTCTCCTTTTATCAGATGGCTTTTGGCAGATAAGGCAAACCACCCTTCATGTATTTTTCTGTGAACTGCTGATGAACGCTGACAGTGTCCATGGATGGTACAATGCTGGGATTTCCAATCTCATCATGCATTTGAGCCTCAATGTCTGTTCCTCTCTGCAATACAAGAGAGTGCAGACTCATTAGCACTACCTCACTCTTGGTTCCCTTTGGTTGCAAACAGCCCTGAGAACATATTTCACTGTGTTAGGAGCCAAGTCCACTTACCCACCTCTTTTTGCCAACATGCAGCAATAATGGTAATACATGATAGTGGTTGGAAATAGGATGTTTTTAAATCCTAGAGGAAAAGCTTAAATGATCCCAAGAGCTTAGAATGTTCACATAAAATGTTGGAGGAAACTAATTCCTAGAAGAGAGGTACTCTGAACTTATTACAGTGCTAAAGGTTGATTACTTTTCAACTATTTTTTTTTCTTTTTACATGTAGTTAATTTATTCTGTGTGTGGTATGGCTCTGAGTGTGAAGGTCAAAGGACACCTTGCTGGAGTCAGTTATCTTCTTCCACTATATGGGTCTCAGGGTTTGAACTTAGCCATCAGGCTTAGAGGCAAGCATCTTCACTTGCTGAGCTGTTTTGTTGGCCCAAACTGATCACTTTGTCTACAGGACCTGGTTATTAGCTTCACTGCAGTGTCACAGGCATTGAGTTGAAGCTCATTTGTCTTTGGCATTTGCTGAGCGTGTGTTTTTCTCCAAAGGAAGGTATGTGCACAGGGACTGTGGCTATGGTCTTCCCGTGCTTGGTGAGGGCCTTTTAGAGTTGGGTGTGGCAGCACAATCCTTCAGAGTGACTCAAGTGGCCAAGCTGGGATTATTCTCAGAACTCACTCTAAAATTTACATGGTGGCCCTGGGGACTCTCTGGAGGGAGGAGTGCTGGCATGGGAAAGAAGCCCAGAGTTTGTAGTTGATGGGAAATGACCTATTCAGTTTTTTGATTTTCCACTGACAAGATGAGTAGACTCTTGTTCAAATGCACAGTTGTACTATAACCTTGAAGGTTTCAAGTTAAGAGCATTTCCCAATGTAAACTTATGTGACTCCCATTTCTTCCCAAATAAAGAAAACCAATGAATAATTGCAGCTTGTTGAAAATGCATGGTGGTTTTCAGAGTGTTGAGTCTTCTCTGAGGCAGAGATGAAAAGGGCAGAGGACTAGTAGTGACCTGAGCTGTTATGAGGTTTACTGAGATTAGACAGGCTGCCTTGGCAGGCTAAATATCTCCATTTAATCCTGGGAGCTAAAGCAGAAACAGGAGGGTCTAAGGCTGAGATGTGGGGAGGTGTGGCTAACTGAAAGAAGTATGTCCCTGGGAGTGGGCTTTGAGATTAGATTGCCTCATCCTGTTTCAAGTTGGCTCTTTCTGCTTCATGCCTGCACTTGAAGACGCAAGTTCTTAGCTGCCTGCTACTAATACCATGCCTGCCACTATTTGCCATGCCTCCCTGCCATGATGGACCCTGCTCCTTCTGGAGCTGTAAGCCCAAATAAACTCTTATTCATAAGTTGCTTTTGGTCATGGTGTTTTATCAGAGCAAGAGAAAAGTAACTAATATAACCTTTAGAATAGATTTTAATTTTATTTATAATATACTAGGCCCAACATTGAATAGTTACAGAATCTGAAGTAAAAAGAAGAGAATAAAATCTCGTATTATCTCATTGCTGGGGTAATCTCAGAAAACAGGGTAATATGTATTCTACCAACTTTCCCCAGCAATGGTACTAGAGATTTTTAAAAAGAGAAAAAGATGACATATGCTATCTTATATGCTACTTTAAAAAATGTTATTATGTTTTGAAGGTTTCCATTCCAGCTTTGATCTGGAAGTTCCAACCCCCATTGAGGCTTCGGCAATTGTCACGACTACAAGGCAGGGCCAAGGGAGGACCCTGGAGACCTGAGAGCAGGATGGGCCAGCTCGCTCTCTGTTCCGGGACCCTGGACAGTGGAGGTTGATCGAGCAGAGCTCCATAGAACACTGCTGGACTGCGATACACCTTCCCCAGACCCCGCAACCTACCTATCCCTTCATTTGTAAGTTACCCACTAAATAAATCTTCCTTTTAACTATGCAGAGTGGCCTTAATAATTTCACCAATACTATGAGTGTGAAGGATACTTCCTCAAGCATTCTCATTCTCTGTAGGGCTTGTCACTAATGAGAACTTTGGCTGAATTGGAGGGAACTAGGAGTCTAAAGAAAGGCAGAGACAGAAATCCTTACAAATGCAAAGCCATAATTGCTCAATTGGGACTGACACTTTTCTGTTTGGCTTCCCCCAGCACTGCAAGTCTGGATGTTTAGCACTGGAAAGTCAAAATGCCTGTAAAAAAATAAATATCCAGTTTTCAAATATCTGGTCTGCATCATTTATTTTTAATACTAAGTGTGATATTGTGCAGTGCTTAATCAATTAAATTAAACTGCATGCATGAGAAAGACAGACTTTCAATTGAGTTCTTCTATGAAAAACAAGCTGCATGTGGCAGTCTCCCTGGCAGCCAGCTCACATCTTGACAGATATTGGCTGGCTTCATTTGAACAGCTGGATTCTTGCAGCCTTCAGGCTGTGTCTGAACAAGAGTGCCCCCACTCAAGAGGAAAAAAAGCTGTTGGGCCTTTAAGAAGGAGGGGAAGGATTTCCTTGTGAGTCATGAGCTTCACAGATGGAATCTTTGCTCTCACAATTGACATCTCATTCTTAGAGAGTTAAGTCATGACTTGCTGTGCTGCAGTAACAGAGGAGCCCAAAAGGCACTTTGTATACAATTCAACCATTTTCCCCCCAAATGAGAAATCCTATATATGTTGCTCCCTCTACTGAAAGACATTCATGTGTTTGGGCCTGGTGTGTTCCAAAGGCCATGTGGAAGGAAGGTCCTGGAAAATGTCAAGATTCTAAGCCAGACTCACCTGCTTTGCACAGAACTCAAATTCAGTTCTCAGCACCCACACTGGTTAAAACCACCTGCAGCTCCACCTCCAGGGCTATCTGACACCTCTGACCTCTGCAGGAACCTGCTTTCACATACACATGCCTCTACACAGAAGCGCATGTGTGTGCACGCTCACACACATGTGTACCCCGCCCCCATATACATAATTTTAAAAAATCTTAAAAGAAATGACCCTAAGATAGCTGTTGTGGTCCATCCTTGAGATTCCAGCATTCAGAAAACTGAGGCAAAAGGATCATGAGTTCACAGTGACCTAGCAAGACCTTGTCAAAAACAAACAAAAATATCCAGATACCAAGGGGACTTTTCTAGCTGGACAGCAGCAATCTGAAGAGGAGCCACACCCCCTTTATTACTATAATTAAGTGTCTCTTGCCCCTATAGAGAAGAATGCTCATATTGTATGAGATTTATAAGTCTGTACAAATAGGAACAGTGTGGGGTGAAAAATCTCTTCAGTGACTTTCATCTAGAAATTCTTCCTCCATATTTAGAAAATCCAGGTGGCATGAATTACTTTCATTTGGAATATGGTGATTCCTAGAATGTAGAAATATTGAGAGAAGTGTGATAACTGGGCTGACAGGGGCAGGTGGATGCATGAAGACAGAAGGCTGTAGCTTAGGAGGTCACTGACATCATAGCTGTCTAGCAAGATTACGGTTCCTTATTGGAAGACCAAGGCTGGAGAGTCATCATTGAGGGACACATGGTCGAAGGAGACATGTTGCATGGAAAATTGAAATCAAGAGTGCCATGGGATTGTGCATTGTGAGCAGTGGACAAAGGACAGTGCTCTTCTCTGGAAAACACTCACACTGGTGAATGTGGAGCAAGACTGTTAGAGAGACAGTTAGGGAAGGTGGGAATCATCCTGTCAGGTCAGCAGGGAGGGACTCTACCCAACAGGAAGCTATATGGAAAGGGAGGCAACAGCAGCTCAGGTGGGAACAAGAGGTCACCAGCCACCATGGAAACTGAGCTCAAAGAAATGCAGAAGGAAAACCAGGTGTGTAGTTGTGGGAACTTTCTATCAAAGGGTTACACAAGACAAAAGGGTTGCCATCTTTAAAGAAATTTGTAAAGATGCCATCTCACAGAACTCTCTTTCTGAGACCCGAGTGGGTGCTCAAGGCTGTGCTCTGAGCTCAAGGGAACCTCCTGCTCTCAATGGTTGCACTTTTCTTGTAAACTGCACTGCTTTCAGCTAGCCAATCCAATAAAAATCTGAGGCCAAGCTCTGACCACTGAAAGTGAGGCACAGAACTCCTTTGTGTTAGGAATAACAAACCCAGAAAGGACCCTGCTGGGCATGCTTGCTTGCTCAAATAATCACTGCTGTGCACCCTCCTGCAGCAGTAAAACTGCTGTGGAACAATTCTTTTATACACTATGAATATGTATTATTTTCATTTGCTAGTAAAAGCTGATTGGCCAATAGCTGGGCAGGAAGAGATTGAGTGAAAGAGCTAGACTAGGAGAATTCTGGGAAGAGGAACAGTGGAGTCAGGGAGTCACTGGCAAATGCAGAGAAGTAAGATGAGAAAAGGTACCAAGCTGTGTGGATAAACATAGATAAGAATTATGGCTAATTTAAATGTAAGATCTAGTTAGTAATAAGCCTGAGCTATTGGCCAAGCATTTATAATTATTATAAGCTTCTGTGTGGTAATTTGGGAAGCAGCTGCTTGGTATTTAGGAACAGGCAGTTGGGACAGGAAACATCTGTTTACATAAAACTTTTTGCTTGAATTGTGTGATTTTTTTTTAATAAACTTTTATTTTATGTGCATTGGTGTGAAGGTATCAGATCCCTAAAAACTGGAGTTACAGACAGTTGTGAGCTGCCATGTGGGTGCTGGGAATTGAACCCAGGTCCTCTAGAAGAACAGCCAGTGCTCTTAACCACTGAGCCATCTCTCCAGCCCCAAATTGTGTGATCTTCTAATAGTGGTATAAGCCCTTAAATCTCAGCACTCAGGAAGCCGAGACAGGAGGAGTGCCACAAGTTCAAGGCAAGCCTGAACTTCAGAATGAAAACTCATCATAAAAATCAACTAATTAATTAATAGGAAAAAACAAGACGGAAATAAATAATTATAATCACAGACTCCAGAGCAAAGAAAGCAAAAGCTGCAGAGTAGATCATATACAGCTGAATAATGAAATATGAAGATGGGTGTGTTATCATACACCTTTAATCTTAGCTCTAGGGAGGAGGAGGTAGGAGGAGGTAGAGTTCAAGGTCATCTTTTCACATATTTTGAGTTCAAGGCCAGAGTAGAATATGTGAGATCCTGTTTCAAAGCCAGAAAATAGAGATTTAATTATTTTCATGAGAGTGGCAGAGAGAGGGACCTTAGTGATACCATGTTCCAGAGAGTGAAGTGTGGTCAGTTTGTGAAAAATGCCATGCGTGTGAGATTGTGTGTGAGATTCCAGACTCTTTGGGTATAGGGACACCAGTTTAAGTCTGGCTACTTCCTGTGGGCACGGGGTGATGTGGGGATATAGTGGTATTCTATTTGTACTGAAATGTGATTTTATTTGTATGTTAATAAATAAAGTTGCCTAGGGGTCAGAGCTATTAGCAAGCCATAGCAAAAGCCAGGGCGGTGGTGGTGCACGCCTTTAATCCCAGCACTTGGTAAGCAGAACTAGGTAGATCTCTGTGTGTTCAAGGATACAGCCAGCATTGGAGACACACGCCCTTAATCTCAATACCCACCATAGAAGATTTGGGAGGTCTGTACAGACAGGCAGTCACGTAGTTGGGTTTACAACCAATGAGAAGGAAGAACCAGAACTCTTTATAAGTCAAACGCACAGGAAGTAGCTCCCTTTTCGGAGAGGTCTCTTGGCGGGAGAGTCTAGCTGGCAGAAAGTGGGTAAGGCTCCTAGCTCTGACCTCTTGGGCTTTCACCTTTACATTGGCTCTGTGTTTCTTATTTAATAAGGCGGTTGGTTACATCTACATGGGGAAGCAGGGAGTCAGGAGTTGGTGGGCTCACATTTAGTTGGAGGTGTGAGTGAAGGAGCATCCAGTTAATTGTCATCCTGAAGACCTCAGGCATCTGTTTCTTGAGAAAGCAGAGAAGGCAAGTTTCTAGGATTACTGACATCTGCCCTAACTGTACTGCAAAGTTGAATGCATAAAGCAGAGGAGCAGATAGGTCCTTCATTGAGTCATCTTGGAAAACCAGAGGGTAGAGGGTCCCAACTATTGGACAGACCATGTATCCTGAATAGGTGCCCCCTTGAGCCTGGAAAGATGGTACCAGCATGGTTGTCCCAGGAGCTTGGCAGGCAAAGGGGTGGTGAGGACCACAGTATAATAAGGTCCTGTCCACCAGGCTCGAGAGACTTAGGAGCTAGCTGTTTAAGGAGTATTCTGTCCCCTAGGGAGAGTGGGGCAGGATCAGGGGCAGTTAGGTCTGTTGGTGTTGGGACAGGGAGATAGCTGTCAGCATGTGAATGGAGAAGGGACCTCAGAAGGGAGAGGTAGGGGAGGTACCCGGCCAGTGGAGGAGGTTGGGCCAGGAGGTGGTGATTGAGGAGGAAGGGCTCAGGCCTGTAGGAGAGTGTGGGGTAGCCCAGAGGCAGGTAAGGGCAATGGGGAGAAGGGAGGGCTAAGATAATCTGAGTTCATTGGAGAGCTTGGTGAGCTGTTGTTTGATGAGTCCATTGGCCTTCTCAACCTTTCCCAAGGATTGTGGGTGTTAGGGAATGTGGAGCTTCCAGGAGGTGTTGAGAGATTCTGATAGAAGCTCCATGACACTGCCAATCCTCACTAGGTTGGTGTCCTCAAAGCTGGTGCAGAGGCTGACATATCTGGAGGGACTCCTGGGAATGGACCTGTGAAATACTCAGGAGAGAGTGTGGTGGCCAAAGTGAGTGTGACACCAAAGCAGCTGAGAATATCATGACCAAGTAGAGGTGTGGGGCAAGCAGGCACAACCAGAAAAGAGTGTGAGAAAAATCACCTTGCAAGAATACAGTGAAGTGTCAGGGTCTTAAGTGGGAAGGAAGGAGTCCTATCCATCCCCATGACAGAAATTGGTAAGGAAACTGTGGGACCTGAGTGAGATATCAAAACAGAATAGGTAACTCCTGTGTTCAAAAGAAAGTCAATGGACTTACCCACTACCTACAGCATCACCCTAGGCTTGGAGAGGGCAAAGAGAGTCACCAAGTCTAGGCCTCATCAGTCCTCTGCCAGGCTTAGGAGTTCAAAGGCTGGAAGAGTTGCCAATGTTGGTGAGGTTGGACCTCTGTGGCATGGCATAGAGGACGAGCCTGCACGGGGGCATTCCAATTTCCAGTGCCCAGGCTGTTGGCAGGCAGGGCATGGCCTCCTGGGAGACTGGGGGTCAGGGCAATACTGTGTATGACCAGTGGCCCTGCTTGCTGCATTTGAAGCAGGTTTCTGGTGGAGTTGACTTGGGCTGAGCTCCAGTGGGGTGGAGCCTCATGGCTGACTTCTCTTGTCCCCCTTGTGGGGGCCCTAGTGGCTTCAGGGTAGCTGCCAAGGCTTGGGCTTGAAGCATAGCATTCTGTTGTAGCCTTGTCTGTCAGGTTGACTCGCTATCTCTTCTTGAGCATTAAAAACTTTAAAAGCCATTTTCACCAATTCCTGTAGGGGAGTTTAGGGACCCTCCAAAGCCTTTAAATTTTTTTTTCTAATATCTGGCACTGACTGAGAAATGAAATGAGTATTTCACAGCCTCCTCTGGGGAGGCTGGGTCAAGATGAGTATATTGAACCATGGTCTCTTGTAACTGGTTCAGAAAAATAGCTTTGTTTTCATCAGCTAGCTGTGTAATCTCTTGGAGCTTATCAAAATTATCAAAGACCATTTCCATACCTTGGAGGAGGCAGCAAACCATGAGGTCTTTTCTCTGGTGGCCATTTTGACCTTGTTGGTAATCCCAGTAGGGCTCTGTAGCTGACATCCACAGGGACTGTATTGTCCACTAGGTGGGTTTGGTCTGCATACTGCCTGGCTGCTGCCTGAACTGGAGTTCATTGCTTGAGAGTGAGGGTAGAGGCCTGGATCACATAAAGGTCATGTCAGGTCAGATCGTAGGCCTGGGACAGATAACAGAACTCGTTGATATAAACAGAAGGATTAGCAGGGAAGGAACCCAATTGCTTTTCTGTTTGTGAGAGGTCCTGAAAGGAGAAGGGAGCATGGACTTGGACAATTCTGCCAGCTCCAGCTTCCTCTCAGAGAGGGCAGAGGAGGGCACCTCCAGATGATAAGTTTTTGCACCCCAATAGGCCTCTCCACCAACACAGCAATTCAAATAAAAACAAATCAGACTGAATCAGAAAAGGCCCTGGTTTAATGGGTAAAGAATTCCTGGGTGATTCTCCAGCCCCACAGAGAGAAGATAGGGATGAGAGACTGGAAAATCACGTGTCTATTTTCTGGGATGCAGCTTAAATACCCTGTGGGAGTGGCCTTGAGCCTCTCTGGGGGAGGAGCTATGTTTTGCGAGCTTTGAAGGGGTGGATTTGGGGAAAGAGATGGGGGAAGGGAGTTGAGGTGGATCTTCCACGAGAACATTCCAGACTCTTTGGGTATAGGAATGCCAGGATGCCAGGGCCTGAGGTGGAGCTTCCACCAGAACATTCCAGACTGTTTGGGTATATAGATGCCAGGGTGTCAGGGGTTGAGGTGGATATTCCACCAGAACAATGTGTATATTTAAATGCACTATGGCTATCATGTTTTTCACACAGATAAATATATTTAGTCTTTACAGATATTCAAGTTGGAAGGAGTCAGGCTGGGGCTAGGAAAGGGCAGGGGAAGATGAGACAGTAGAATTTGGTCCATCTGCTTGGACAGTGCCTGCACCTTACTTTGTGGTGAGCATTTGTTACTTCATTTGTAACCAGCAAGTGGTGATGATCCATCACGAAGAAGCTAGAGAAGACACTGAAAACTATGTAGTCAATCAGAGGAAGAGAGAGAAACTCAACAGCTGCCTAGTGTAAACTATTCAATGGGACATGGACACCACTCACTGCTGTGGGGAGGAGTAAATTAGACATGATGACTTCTTGGGGAGGAAGCTCAGCTGTAAAAGCAAAAGTGCTTTCTGCACCAGTCAGAAGACAGGAATTCTTTCTTTTCTTTTTACCCAGGGTTTCTTGTAGCCTAGGCTGGTCTTAAACTTCCTATGTATCAAGTGCTCTTGAATTTCCTGTCCTCCTGACTCCATCTTCCCAGCATCTTTTTTTTTTTTTACCTGGAACTCAGGTAAAAGCCAGAGGCTGTAGCTCCAGCACTAGCCTGGAGAACCCAGCATAGTGGGAAACAAGAGAGACCGTGTCTCAAACAAAGTAGTGAGTGAAGACCTGACATCTGAGGTTGCCCTCTAACTGTAACATATGTAACATATCCCCCTCCCCCAATAACATACTTGAAAAGAGCTTGCTTGGAGGACAGGGCTGAAGCTTCAGTTAGTAGAGCACTTGCATAGCATGCAAAAGCCCTGGATTCCATCTTCAGCTCCATACAACTGGGTTTAGCAGTGTATGCCATAATACCTGCACTGGGAAGGTGGAGTCAGGAGGGCAGGAAATTCAAGGCCATTTGGATACATAGAAGTTTGAGGCCAGCCTGGGCTACAAGAGACCCTGTGTCAAAAAACCAGGAACAAATCAACATCAGAAACTACTATTTGAGAATGATTTAAAGTATTTTCCTCCCTTAGTACATCTTTTTTATTTCCAAGCCCTGCTAGGCAGGGTCAAAGCCATATCCAGAGGTACCCTGACCAAGCATCCAGTGACAGGCATTCAGTAGGTCTGACCAGTGTCAATCTCCTCAAATAGATGCCCACCACACTGCTGATACCAGCACAGGTCCTGAGTAAGGTGAGGCCTTCCCTAGGAGGATGCAGCTTAGCAGATCAACAGCCATTGCTATGGCTTCTCCATTTTCCTTCTACTTTTAGAATGTAGAATTTAGAAAGTAGAATTTCCTTCCACTTTTAGACTATCCAGAGAGTCTCTGGGTTGTAATGTCCCTGTGAAGCCTGGAGCACAGAAACTGTAGTGGGAAGGAAGGAGATCTTCCCCCAAAGCCACTACTGGATGTCTTCCTTTTGTGATTCTGCAAGAAGTTGTGTGTGTGTGTGAGGTGGGGGTTGGAGGGAACGTTCTTCAGCTTCTGGCTGGGCTGGCAGCCCAAAATTCTACTCCCTCTTGCTGCACCATATGGATACAGGAAAAAACATAAAGGAAGTGCTCCCTGCCCTTGAGGAATTGATCAAGGGGTGGGAATACAGAGAAAGAGGGAGGCAAATTATTGCCAGCAGCCTTGGATTAGCTGTAGCAGAATTGGGGAGATGCCCCAGGAACCATTTCAAAAGGCCCAGCTGGTCCTTGTGCTGGTGCCAGGGCTGATGTCAGCCTGGGGCAGGTGTGCTAGAGGACCCATTTCATTTCCTTCCTTTCACAGCGGTGCTCTGGCCCTTTTGGAGAAATGTCTCAAACAAAAAGCTGTTGGAGATCAGCCCTGGTTCAAGTTTCTAAGTCACATCATTAATCACTAGGCATATTGGGAGCCACCCCTTCCCTTGCCAGAGAAAATGCAGTTACAGGCATACAAATAAATACCCCTAGTGCCTGTGAAAAACCCATCTCATTTGTAGTCACACAATTTCAGTCTTGTAGAATAAAAATCACCAAGTAAAGCCCCTTTCTCCTTACCTTCCTCCCTTTCTCTCCATTCCCCCATTTCTCTCCCTCTACCCCTCCCTCCCTCCTTTCCTTCCTTTCTTCCTTCCTTTGTTGTTGTTGTTGTTGTTGTTGTTGTGATGTTGGGGATCAAACCTAGGTAGCCCCTGACCACTCAGTTGCACTCCCAGCCCATGACTCCATCATTGTGATTTAGGGATCTGTAGGAGGCAAATGAGCAGCTCTACCGATAGCCACCATTACTGATGCCTCCCCATCAATTTTTCCCATCTTAGAACCTAACAAAGCCTAGTTCTGTAGACTGAATCTTAGTTAGGGTTTCCATTGCATTGACAAAACACCATGACCAAAAAGCAAATTGGGGAGGAAAGGGTTTGTTTGGTTTACAGTTCCACATTGCTGTTCATCACCAAAGGAAGTCAGGACAGGAACTCAAGTAGGACAGGAACCTGGAGGCAGGAGCTGATGCAGAGGCTGTGGAGGGGTGCTGCTCACTGGTTTTCTTCTCCTGGCTTGCTCACCTGCTTTCTTATAGAACCACAGACTGCCAGCCCAGGGGTGACACCACCCCCATTGATCACTAAGTGAGAAAATGCCTTGCAGCTGGATCTCTCATGTAGGCATTTCCTCAACTGAGGCTTCCTCCTCTCTGATGACTCTAGCTTGTGTCAAGTTTACATACAAAACCAGCTAGTACAGGTATATTTTCAAGAAGAGATGAATTTCTATGTGATGTCTTGATTTTTAACTTTATCCTGTGACTATGTAGTGTTTGTGTGAACAGTTGGAAAAATAAAAATTGTGCTTTTTCTTTGTTAGGTGTAAAAACTTGGAAAACATGGATGAAAAGAACTAAATCTTAGCTGAAAATTTGACACTGCAGGACAGGGCACATCAGCATTTTTCAGAGTTGGTCAATGTTTGGATCATATAATCATGAATGTTGAGAACATCACTTCACATAAATATACAGAACAAAATGGTAGAAGTGGGTTTACAGCTATTTTAGAAGTTCTTTCCTGATCAAAGACAAAACTCATTTAACAATTTTTTATAATGAAATTCAAGTCAACAGCTCAAATAGTAAGTAAATTCAATTTTTAAGACTAAGTAATACAGCTCAGAGATATACCAATTATATATTTACATATTGAGGTAAGATTCAGGAAAAGAGTGAAAATATTTTCTCTCTGCAATTAAATATTATATTTCTGTAAGAGCAGAAAGCTTTTTGCATGTACAGTAAAAATGCTAACATTCATAGCACCCAATGATCTTGAATCTGAGCTAAGGTGTTTTAAGCAGTCTCTACTGTCACTGAGTGGTGTGACAGCATGTGCAGAAACCAGGCTGTAGTGAGATCTTGTCAGGAAGCCCAGGTGTGTGCCACCAGGAACACTTCAGATTGATTATGCATTTGATTTTGAGTTCAGTTTTTGTCGTTGAATGTTCTGAAACCTTGTATTGTTGTCATTTTTTTTCTTTTTTTAATTGAGGAGGTCTTATTGCTGGGTCCTAAAGGCTCCTTTGGGGGAGGGGGTGAGAAGGTGCAGAGTCAACAGCACAGACACCAGGAGTCCGGTAAAAGGCACACAGCAGACTCATTTATTTAGCAATGGGGGGAGCCTTTTATACCCTCCTCCCAGCACCTGGCTGTGTACTGATTCAGTGACATGATGTGGTTGCCCCTCATTGGCTAGGCATGATCAGGACCTCTGACAGTGCCTGTTACTAGGCCCTCAGGCAGACTCCATGTTGGCTCATCTCTTGGCCTCATAGGCCTTATCTTCCTACATATCCACCCTTTCTTATTTATTACATTGGTGCTCAGAGGGAGCCAGAGTTCTTTGCTCAGGCCTTGTTGACCCTGCCCCAGGAGGGCTCAGCAACTGGATTGTGCTTGTCTTAGGCTGGCCTGCTGAACAAGCTCTTACCCATCATTGACAAGAGCATCCATTCCTGGAGAGCTGCTAGGGTGGGGGAATAGGTGGTAGCCTTTTGAATTCCAGATAACCAGGCATGCATAACCTCCTGTGGAAGACTTTGAAAAAGATGCATAAGAGCCATTAACACCTGAATAGTCACCTTAGTTGCTGCATGCTGTTGTTGAATATGCTTCAGGAGACATTTGTGAATAAGGATTAACAATGAAATCCCTTATTGCATCTGGGGCATTGGGTCCTAGGTTTTGCCTGGGGGCAGTCACACTGCAGATGGCCTGGTTTGCTGCATCCCCAGCAACATATGTCTACTTTGGGGCCCTTGGGTATGTAGTTGGTGTGCTGTCTGTCTGCAAGGAGGGCATCCAGGGAAGTGATGAGGCCAGCAATGGAACCATTACTGGAGTCAAGATCTCTTGTGGCTAGCACCCACTTTTGAATATCCTCATTGTGGACCACTGTGACTGCATTTCAGGTGGGGGTATTAAACCCTTCCCAAATCAATTGTTTTATTAACATTTCCCTAGTGGGACTTGGGTCTATTTTCCTTTCCACTGACTCATTGACATGTGTG
Organism: Peromyscus attwateri; assembly: GCA_902168425.1. Taxonomy (NCBI): domain Eukaryota; kingdom Metazoa; phylum Chordata; class Mammalia; order Rodentia; family Cricetidae; genus Peromyscus; species Peromyscus attwateri. Next base: position 17,709 of record CABHPP010108769.1, read on the forward strand.
AGAAAATCAGTAAAATTCCTCCCGGCTGTTGAATAAGATTGTGAAAGTAAGGTCCTGTGGTGTGCATGCCTTAAGAGCCTTGAAGGCCTGGTCAGAAATCTGTTGGTAGCAGGCTGACAGCCAATCTGTGCCTGATGGACAGAATGGAAAAGTTACCTCATCCAGTGAGTATGTTAAGGGTCACTGGAACATTAATTAAGAGATTTGTTCATGCTTGAGCTTCTGCTTGATCATCATAAGCCAATTTCCAGCTAAGAAATGCAGCCAGCTCCAGCACAGCTTTGAGCAGACTACACCAATCAAAGTAAGTCTGTAGTTGTATTGCCCATTGAGTGAAGAAGACCTATTCGAAGTAAGGTGAATCTGGGCTTGACTCATTAGCTGCCTTCTAGATAAGGGAGAGTTCAGCTATGGGGAGAGAGTCCAGGAGCTGGTGTCTGAAAGGTCTGCAGTGACCTGCCATGAAGATAGCTGGCAGGACTTGGGCCAAAAAGCAACTAATGAAGGCATGGGTCTCACAGCTAGAAGCAAAGGCACAGATTGGAGGCAGGCTGCTGAGAGCAGAACTAAGTTATGGTAGTGGGGCAAGAGTTAGACTTTCTGATTTGGACCCTGGATCCCACCTGCATCAACAGCATAGTCCAGTCTAGAATTTGTCAAGGCAGATTTCTCTAAGTTCCTCCAGATACTAATCTGGTATAAGGCTTAAGACAGCAGAGGCATTGGGTTTCTGCCTGGTTTGTCACTGTGTTAGTTGGGAACAATGCCTAGAATTTAGAAAGTGGAGGATTAAGAACATCCTGATTATTTAGCCCAGACTGGTTCCTGACTGTACAAAGGAAAACAGGTCTGAGGTCAGCTTGGTGAGACTTTACATTAAAGTTTCTGAAGAAAATCTACTAGTGACAATGACTGTTGGTGAGCTGTAGCAAACAGAAAGGCAGAGTCTAGAGGCAAATGTTAGTGATGCTCTTCCAGAGTCACACAGAATGGATGTATGGGGTATATGGGGCTAAGACTTTGGTGGAAATGAAGGCAGGTTTAATAGAAATCTGAAATATTTGAGTTACAGATCTTCTTCCTCTTGCCTCCTTGGTTTCCTGTCCCCAGGTAGTTTCCTAAGTGAAATATGAATTGCATAACTGGAACTCACTTGTATGTATATTCTTTGCAAAGGGCAGTTTCAGGCTTATCAGACATTAATAAATTGGCTTCCTGATGTATAGATTGATCTCTATATGCTTGGTAAAACAAGATGATCATTACAACATGAGTCTGGGCTGATATGGTGACTCATAACTGTAATATCAGCCTTTGGGAGGCAAAAGCAGGAAATCACAGCTTGAGGCCAGTCTAGGTTGCATAGCAAGATGTAAAACATCCATTTCTTTATTATCATTTTAATTAATGTAATTATTTTTAATAATTATAGAAATAAATAGAATTCCCTGTGACAGTTCCATACATATATATACTATATATTGGTCACCACCCCTCTATGATCCCATCCATATTGGTGTGTTAACTGGTGTTGTGCAGTTCTTCATCAGACAATCATATTGTTGACATTTCATGAATGCAGTTTCTCTGTCATTTATATAAGGTATTATCTCACAGCAGATGTACTGGTCCTCTGGTTCTTATATAAAAAAAGAATCTCTCCTTCCTTAGATTGGAGTTTGTGATGTTGAATGGTTAGTAAATGTTCCCTGATTTTTGTTGACTTATGACTTATGAAGGAGTCCATAAGTGGAGAGAGACAGGACAGCACCTGGATGATATTCGTATCCCTTCCAGGTCAGAGCATGCAAATATCTTCCCAGCCTCCTCTCAGGTATCAGCATTTACCAAGAGACTGTGTTGGATGTTACACTGAGTGTTGTAGAAAGACTCAATGACCCAGAAGATCACATAAAATCCTTCTTGTCATGAACTTACTGGAGATGTCCCTGCACACTTCTTTACAAATCACGTTGACTAATGGCCTTTGACAAATTTCTATCAAATACTGACTCATCTGATGGGAACAGTCAGTGCACAATGTGTGTGCTAACCCAGAGGGCCTGTCTGCCAAAAGCGTGAAGGGTATCCTCAGCTTAACTTCTAACTAAAGATGGGAAAAAAGAAGCTTCTTGCCTCATCCCCTTTCACATCACCTGGCCTATGTTCTTCTGATGTTCTGGAAATCATGGTAGAGAATAGGGTGGAGGGTCTGGAAAAGGAAAGGAGTGGCTTAAATTTTCATCTAATGTGGTGTGTGTGTGTCTGTGTATGTGTGTGCTCATATGGAGGACAGAAGTAGAAATTATGTGTTAATCTTCCTGGATTGTTATTTTAGTCAGTGTTCTACTGCTGTGACACTGTGACCACAGCAACTCTTATAAAAGAAAGCATTTAAGTGGGGCTTGCTTACAGGTTCAGAGGTTTAGTCCATTATCCTTGTGACAAGGAGCATAGTGACAGGCAGGCAGGCATGGTGTTGGAGGAGGAGCAAAGAGTTCAGATCCACAGGCAGCAGGAAGAGAGAGACACTGGGCCTGGTTTGAGTATTTGAAACCTCAAATCCCATCCCCAGTGAGACACTTCCACCAAGAAGGCCACATCTACTCCAAGAAGGCCACATATCCTAATCTCTGTTATATCCTAATGACCAAGCACTCAAATACACGAGCCTATGGGGGCCACTCTTATTTAAACCACCACAATTGTTCTCTATCTTATTTTCTGAGATAGGATCTCCCACTGAACTTATGACCCACTGGCTAGGCTGACTGTCCTGTAAGCCTTGGAGATTGTTTTGTTTCCATATCCCCAACTGTAGAATTACAGTTGCAAGTCACTGTGTCTGTTTTTTAGTTTTGTTTGTTTGCTTTCATGGATTCTGTGGTATTGATGTACTGAACTTTGACCCTCAAGCTTATGATGGCTTTGCCCACTGAGCCATCTCCCCAGGCCTCCATTCAACTTATTTTAATCAACAGTGACATAATAAGCCAAGGCAGAATGTTCCCCTCACTAGATGTCTGACTTTTAGAAACAGAGAGACAATAAGGTTTTGAACCCACTTGAACAGGGCCAAGCTCTGAAGCAAGGGGTAATTTATTCCCATAAACCTCTTTCCTTTTTGCTAAGAATATTTGAGGACCTATTAGAGATTAGTTCTGTGTCATAAGCAATCACCAGGTGATGGCAGTAAGCTTGGACTAAGTTGTACATTATTAGGAATGATAATGTTATGTGTTTACATGACATTTAGTTTATGGACATATAAATCTCCTAATAAGCTGCTCTCATTAAGTTGCCAACAAAACAACCCATCAAACAGTTTTAGCTATATGAGGCTCTTTGACCAACCATCTTTTTCTTTCTCCTGACTTTTGAGACAGATGTAGTTTAACATGAAGGTTATTGATAACAGTTCTAAAGTTTGTGTAATTCTGGCTTTGCTTCTGGAAAAGGTTTTTCTATAATTAGCTGATTCATAATATGATTTAGGCATCATTTCAGAACAGAATTCCTTGGGATGATCTATAATGCACAGACTGACAATGGAAACATCAGTGACAGAATAAATTGAGTTTCTGCTAAAAGCATTTGATTTAATTTTATTCTTTTATCATTTTTTATGTATAAACCTAAATGACCAATGATAATTTTTTCTTTTTTGTTGTTTTTTTAATTTTTTTTCCATTTTATATACCATCCCATGTTCCCTGCCCTCCCCTTCTCCCATCCCCCACCTCTCGTCTACCCTCCTACCCCTCTATCTACTCCTTAGAGTGGGTAAGGCCTCCCTTGGGCAGTCTAGGCATTGTTTAAATCTGGTCTTGTCATTGAATATCTTGTTATCTCTCTCTATGATGATTGAAAACTTTTCTGGATATAGTTGTCTGGGCGGGCATCTGTGGTCTGTGGTCTCTTAGTGTCTACAGAACATCTATCCAGGACCTTCTGGCTTTCAGAGTTTCCATTGAGAAGTGGGGTGTAATAGGTCTGCCTTTATATGTTACTTGGCCTTTCCCCCTTTCATCTCTTAATATTCTTTCTTTGTTCTGTATGTTTAGTGTTTTGCTTATTATGTGACAAGGGGACTTTTTTTTTTTCTTTGATCCAGTGTATTTGTTGTTCTGTAAGCTTCTTGTACCTCATAGGCATGTTCTTCTTTAGGTTGGGAAAGTTTTCTTCTATGATTTTGTTGAATATATTTTCTGTGCCTTTGAGCTGATATTCTTCTCCTTCTTCTATCCTTATTATTCTTAGGTTTGGTCTTTTCATGGTATCCCAGGTTTTCTGGATGTTTTGTGTTAAGAATTTGTTGGACTTAACATTTTCTTTGACCGATGAACCTATTTCCTTTATCATATCTTCAATGCCTGAGATTCTCTCTTCCATCCCTTGTATTCTGTTGGCTATGTTTGCATCTATAGTTCCTGTTCATTTACCCAGATTTTCCATTTCTAGAATTCCCTCAGTCTGTGTTTTCTTTATTGCCTCTATTTCAATTTTCACGTCTTGAACTGTTTCCTTCACCTGTTTGATTACTTTTTCTTGGCTGTCTTCAAAGGACTTATTGATTTCTTCCAAATTTTTGTTTGTCTTTTCCTCCATTTCTTTTAGGGAATTTTTCATTTCCTCCTTAAGGATCTATATCATCACCATAAAGCTATTTTTAAGGCCATTTTCATCTGCTTCATCTACATTGGGATGTTTAGGTCTTAGTGTTGTAGAACCACTACTTTCTTGTGGTGCTATATTGCACTTTATGTTATTGAATGTATTCTTTTTTTTTTAAAAAAAAAGATTTATTTATTTATTATGTACACAGAAGAGGGCACCAGATCTCATTACAGATGGTTGTGAGCCACCATGTGGGTGCTGGGAATTGAACTCAGGACCTTTGGAAGAGCAGTCAATGCTCTTAACCTCTGAGCCATCTCTCCAGCCCTTGAATGTATTCTTACACCGCCATCTACCCATCTCTTCCTCCAATTGGTTCAGATGGAGTCTGTGCCTCTTGGGGTCCCTCTTCCTCCAATCAGTGCAGATGGGGCCTGTGGCTCCAGGGGTTGCACTTCCTCCTATTGGTACAGATGGGGTCTGTGGCTCTGGGGGTCACTGAGGCTTTGGAGGATGGTTGGGGAGAAGATGGTTCTGCCTGGTCACTAGGTGCTCTTCCTTCAGTCAGTGTAGGTGGGGCCTGTGGCTCTGGTGGTCCTCTTCCACCAATCTGGGACTAGGTGGGTGGGGGAGGGGTGCAGGATGTGCCTCTAAGGGCTAGGTCCAAGAGAGCAGGGCTGTCCAGTGGGGCGCTCAGACACTCACCTCTTCTGCCAATCTGATAATTTTTTCAAAGTTATGTGGCATGATAAATTCAAAGGCATATGACATAATTTCTCAAAGTTTTGCAGGTTCAGATACACTTGAAGATTGGTTTGTTGTGTTATACAATTTCTTTCATAATTTCTCATAATTTCCACCCATAGCTCACCCTCTAGGAAGTATCACAGTTATGGTCTCAAAACCTAAACAGGCTCTCTGGTATAGTCACCAAATGACCATAATCCATACACAGTGTTTGTATGTCAGTCCAATAACATGAAATGTATTGGTTTAAAAAAAATCTCCTGATTCCAACTGGACATTTGGCACACTCATTTAATCTCAGCACTTGGATGAGGTCTCACTGAGTTTGAAACCAGCTTGGTCTACACAGTGAGTTCCAGGCCACTCAGAGCTGCATAATGAGACCCTATCTCAAATAAATAAATATTTGCAGACTCTACCCAATTGTTATTTCTATGTCCATAAACAAAAGGTTAATTTTTGATGGGTTTCTAGTCAATTCCATTAACATTCTAAGACTTCTGTCCTCAGTGTGATTTGATACATATTACCATAAACCTTTTGTATTTTTCAAACACTTCAGCAGTTTTATGCATTAAAATTTACCTTATTAAGTATTGGTTTGCCACTTTATGAGATTTCATTTTTTTAAACTTTAGTAGCTAGGGAAGGAGATGAGAAATGTTTTTAATTTGACCTTAACTGAACTCAAGAACAAGGTAAAACTTACTGAGAAATAATTTACAGCTTTCTCAGGTGCTACTTATAAAAATGAAATCAAAACTAACTAAAAAGGAAAGCTAAGAGGAAAACAAACTAAACAGTAACAACAAAAACGTAGATGGTATACCTTTAGCAACCCCAAATTGGGTCCTACACATGAAGAATTCTAGAGAGAGTATTATATTCCAATCTTATGTAGATGGCATACCTTCAGTAACCCAATACTAGGTTCTATACATGGAGAATTCTAGAGAGAGTATCATATTCCTATCATTCACTATTACCAAGTTTTGTTCAAATGTCTCTTTCTCTGTCTCTTGGGTGGAATTGGGGACAACCACAGCGGGATAATCATACTATTTTGTTATACACATACTTCCTTCCATATGGTTAAATGCTTAATTTATTTGCTTGACACCTACTCTGACTGGCATTCACAGAGAACAAGGATTTATTTTTTCCAATGTCCAGTGTCTGCCTAGCACACAGAAAGAACTCAGTCAATATTAGTGAAGCTATGCTGACACAAGTTCATGTTTTAGAATGTTAATTGTATGTTGTGTAAGAAGGAAATGGGATATTCTTTTTAAAAACTGCTCAAATTGTTGAGCAGCACAATGGCTCAATTCAGTACACAGCAGAAAACAAGTAGAAAGCTGTCATTGATCGGCTGCATCATCAACGGTGCAAACCAAGGAAGTACAGATATCTGAGGCCTGTCGTAGTCAGAGCCTTTCCAGAATTAATGGGGCAAGTAAGCTCTCATTGCTGTAGCATGGAAACTCTTGCTTTCCCAGCTGTTTTGCATGTATCCATTTTGGAGCAGTTGAAGCTGGTACTCTCCACAAGAGGCACAGAGTGAACACATTAGGGCATCTTAGGGCCCTAATTCCATAGTTAAGCCCTGTGGAATCCAATCTGCAAATGGCCCAATGTGCCCTGAGATATTTCCAGAGACTTTTCTCTTCTCAATCACACACTCCAACTGAGGAGACATAAGAAGTTGGGAAGAGCACACTGGTCTTTGGTTTCTCTAGTACTTTCTAGGTACTCGGCTCTGGTTTCAGCATATGGCCCTTTTTATTCTAAATTTCCATAGGTGACCCAAGAGCCTGACTATCAATTTAATATGCAACTTTAAGTTTGAAAGGTGACAGCTGTCTAAATTAAGGAAAAAAATCTGAAATGGGACAGCACTGGGCTGTTCCCACACAGCCTCTGTCACCCACAGTCTTGCAGAGGCAGTTCTTCTCTCTCTTTCAACCCTCCCTGCAGCTCAGTGGTCTATGTCTTGATGTTTGACTCACCTGTTGGACTGCTGTAGCAGTCTATGCATTCAATCTCTGGCTGCAAACCTCCTTAGAGGTACTCATGATTTCCCATTCGTCATGTAATACTTATGTCCCATGTGTGCGCACTGAAAATAAGATAGATGATTGGCTGTTGTGCGTCTCAGCAAGCACGGTAGGAAGTGCATATTCTGTTATTGTTTTTCTTCCGTTTAAGGAGTGGTGAAAATAAAGATGAGCCTACAGTTGACAGTGGTGTGGGAGGAGGATGAGTTTCACCATTGAAGAGGTCAAATCCAGAGGTACACACAGTGCTGTGATCGAATGGAACCTGGCACGGTGCTCTGGGAGAGTGGCGTTAAGATGTGAACTGAAGTCCTCAGAAAAGAGAAGAAAGAGAGAAAGCCCCGGTGCTAAGGATCTCACAAGGCCAAATGACCAACCTTCGTGATTTTATAGTGTTAAAACATAAGGGTCAGATTATCTTGGGCTATTTTGGGCTCCATTGAAAGCCATTCATTATCCACTCTTGTGTCTATCAAAATCTTGAAAATGTCTTCTTCACAGACCACTAGCTTCCATAACCCTAGAGGCTAAGCATGTCACCAGATAGTTCTGAAATGTATAGAGAAGTTTTCTGTGCTTTTCTGAAACCTGCCTACCTGTTCCACCAATGCCTTCAGTAAATGCCTTCTTATGTGACTTTCTTTGTTCTGTAACTAGCAAAATCCCACATACGACTTCCACAGTGGAGCATGACTTTTCAGGGCAAACTGAATCCATATTCTTGGGCCATAATCATTCACATATAGCTCCATAATAAACTCTTATTTCCTTTTGGGTGTGAGTTGTGGCATGTGTGTGTGTGTGTGTGTGTGTGTGTGTGTCTGTTTGTGTGTGAGGTGACTTTAACTCTCATAGTCTTATCTCTAAGCTAGAGGTGTCTTTTGTTTTCTTCCTCCCAAATAGGGAAGACAAAAGGAAGAATTATTGGACATACATATACTGGCTTCCCTTTTTAGTTTATATATTGATTTAAAGACCTATTTTAATTATTTGCTTAACAATGTATATGTATATTTGTATGGGATGGGAGTATATATGCACATGTGTGTAAGTGCTTATGGAGTCTACAGGTATCAGATCCTCTGTAGCTAGAGTTATAGGAGGTTGCAAACTGCCTGGCATGGGTCCAGGGAACTGAATGCATGTCCTCTGCAAGAGTAGTATACACTCTTAACTGTTGATCCATCTCTCCAGTCCCTTTTTACTTTTAAAGCACTATTTCAATAGTCAGAGTTACACACCATTTCTCCTTGATATACAAATCAATCTGATATTTTTTAAGAAGTGGTCTACTACGAAAAAAATCATAGATCAATATTCTTCTTTTATTTAAGCTATCATTATCCTTGGAGTTTAAAGAGAACAGTTAAAAAATATTCTTAAGAAGACAAGTGGGTTAAAAGAAAGGCAATGAAAATGATCAAAGTGAGTTAACGTTTTTTGAAAAAATCCCTTTCTGACCTCATTCTAACATGGGTCACCAGTCAATTAAATTTGAGGTACATGCCATTTGTGACTGATTTATTTCAAAGGACACCAGAGTCTTAACAGAGATTCACAATGTCTTGGTTTACTCTGAGGCTGAGCTGGCAAAGTGAAGGCCATGAGAGAGAGAGACAGTCCAGGCAGGGGCAGGCCATGACCTTTTCCTCACCTGAGTTCCATAGAGAACACTTTGGCAGCCAGCCACTGATGAAAGAAAATATTACAAGCGATCCTGGGTAGGCAGATCAACAGGCATGCTATTAGACAGGTTTGCTTTATCAATAGGCATGCTATTAGACAGGTTTGCTTTTTAAAATCCTGGTAATTTAGCCAAAGCAAAGATGACTGGACTTCAGGTATCTGTGCTGAGGAAATGGCCTCTGTTGTCAGCAAGCCCGGACACAGTTCTACTAGGTTAGTGGTGAGCCTTGCTGATTTTCAGAAAATCTGGGCAAAAGAGAACCCATGCCCTGAGAGAGAAGAGGATGTAGACAGCTGAGCTGTTTTCTGAAGAGAAAATGGTATGTTTGTTGAGGACCCTGCATGTCCTCTATGGGGACTGAAAGTGGTGAGGAATCGTGACACTGAGGGTAGGGAGCCTAAGGTGAGAGGAAACGCGTCAGTCTGCCTCAACTGTGACGCAACATCACCTTTTGGGCAGCCATGACACCACCCTAATGATGGTGGTGTATTTTGCCAATGTATTTTGCATCATAATTAAAGCACTGTGGCCATAATTCCTATCCAGAGATGTTCATCTCCTAGGTTTGCAGACAAATAGCTTTCATTTTCAGGAACAGGGAACTTTGGAGAACTTATGTGGTGTCTTTCCTCTCCCCTATTATGGAGGAACATTACTAATGGTGAGCCCACAGAAAAAAGGACCTGAATATGTGTAAGTCAACTTCTGCTAGATGCCCTATCTGGCTGAAATAGAACAGAAGGAAGGCTTCTAGTGTTTGCTTCCTCCTAGCTGCAGTACTCGGTCATAGTCCTAAGTAGTAACTAGCACAATTGTTATGAAATATTTTATTGAAATTCTTTCTATTAAGCCAAGTACAGTGAAATCCTTCCTAACCATGGAACCATGAGGGTACAGTGCCAGCCCCACAGGTCAGAATGCAAAGAGTATTATTCAGACTTGGACTCCAAATGGGTTGAGTTCTGGCCAGGGCTGAAAGTTGAAACAAACATTATTGGTTTGTGAAAAGTTACTTGGGTGATAATTTAAAGATGAAGATCTTGGATGTGTGTGTCAGAACACAATGCCTTTAGCCAAAGAACAAGAGCTCAATCCAAAATCAGGATGTTTGGTCTTTCTTGCCAAGCAAATGCATATTTGGGAATTTCTAGGCAGATGCCTGAGATTACCTACTGCTTAGTCAGACAGAAGAAGTGTTGGAGTGGTTAGGTAACTCTTCTGTCAAGGTGCTATTTACATCCAGGGAGATCTGAGTCCCTAGAAGGATTTTCTGTTGTCTGCAGGTGAGGAAGGGAAGGTGGGCTAAGAAGGGACAGTGCAGCTTCTCTGGGTATAACTCTTGGCAATCCATGTTCTTCCCTCATCTCAATGTCTAAACCTCGGGTGATTTATAATCTTCTGACTTCATCTGTCCTCCTATGACCCATGCCCTCATCTGTCCATGAACTCGCTTGTCCTTTGAATAACTTCCTAGTTAATGTAAACCTCAGACCATGCCGCTTTCTCAATAGCTTGACATTTCATAATCTTCTACTACAAACAGAAGACTATCTAATCTCAGACACTCAAGAACATCCGAAATTTGTTTTCTACTTGTGTTCCCAAGTGAAATTTTTTTTTTTTACCATGTATTTTTGAGCTTGTTGTAAATACTAGAAACAGTGATGAGCAAAACAGACCTATTTCTGTCAGGTCCATGTGACTTAAACTCATAGACATTCCTTCTGGGCTTCAACTCCTTGGAGCCTTGGCATTTACTATTCCATTTGGTTGAGAGAATTTTCCTTCCAGCCTCTTAACATAACTTAGGGCTTAGTTTCAATACTCACCCTCCACGAAGTTGGCTGTGGTCCCTCTTCTGTACTCCCATTGAGGTCAAGGCTTTGGTCCTGGTTGATCGGTTGTTGTTTTCCACCCCTGATGGTAGTCACTTCTGAATAAGGCTCCTCGAGCTCTTTCTTCTCTCTCTTCGGGGAATGGCCGCGCCCAACAAGCATGAGCTGGAAACCTGTCCTAGTTTCACTTCTTTTGCTGCGATAAAATAAAGGGATTTATTTCAGCTTACAGTTCCAGGTTACAGCCTATCATTGTAAGGAAGCTGAGACGGGAGCTTTAAACAGTGAGTCACATCACATTTACAGTCAAGAGTGGAGAGAAATGGGTGCATTCACTTTCTTTTGCTCACCTTGCTTTTTCCACTCTTATGCAGTTCAGAATCCTTTGCCTAGGGAATGGCACCACCTACAACAGGCTAGGTCTTCTCACATCAATTAACATAGGGACTGGAGAAATGACTTAGAAGTTAAGAGCACATGCTGTTCTTCCAAAGGCTATGAATTAGTTTCCCACCACCCATCTTGGGGAGTTCACAACCTCTTGTAATTCCAGCTCCAGGAAATCCAATACTTCTGGCATTCCCAAATACTTGCACTCAAGTACACATTCCCACACACAGACACATGCACATATACATAAAATATACATAAATTAAAAATAAAATAAATCTTAAAAATTTTTAATTAAGATAATCCTTCACAGACACCATCATAAGGCTCTATGGTTAGGTAAATATGGGTCTACATCTTTGCTTTGCCAATGTGTGAGCTGCAGGACCTATGGCTAGTTTGTGATATGCTTCACTTCTGAATCTGTGAGACAGGGGTCTTTGATAGGCTTATTTCAGAAGGTTTCTGTGAGAATAATAAATACCCTATTAATAGTACTTATCATTGTGCTTAGCAGGAACATTAAGAGCTCAGTAATTGTCGAATCAAGGATACAACTTAGCTTTCTATGCCACTGACTCTCAATACATACATTTGTTAAATAATGAAATTATGAATTGGTCTCTCAAGTCATTCAGAAGTCGTTTTGCAGTGCTTGTTGTTGAGGGTAAAATGAGTATTTCTGTTTACAAACTGGGAAGTTGCATCATCTGAAAAACTACCCTATTCTTCATACTCTCTATTCTAAGATGAGGCTTCCAGCACTATCTTTCTCACATATTCTCCCTGTGTTGAGATATTAACAGTAAATCAAGTTCAAAAGAGTAGGAGATGAAATCAATCTGTCAACATCTCCATAGACGTTCCAAAAAACACCTGGGAGCTTGCTTCTGCCAGAGAGCTCAGCCTCAAGAAGACCAGAGATAATCTCCAGTCTCACAGAAACAACCAATGATGCAGAAATACAGAGATCTCTCCATACATTCCAGTTCTGGAATGACTCTGAGCCCCCAAACACCCGCTTCCAATTTGCCTTCTAAAAAATAGACTCTGACAAATACTCAATGATGGCCACTAATGCATCCTGCTCTTGGTTCTGTGCACATAAGACAAGCTTGTTGATAACAGTTTCTGATGTTAAGAGACAATGGCAGAAGTAAACTGAGCCAGGGACCAAGTCAGAGAGAGTCTACTCCTTTATTTTAAAAATGAAGAGGGTGGCAGAGTATACAAAGTACTGTGGAGAATTGCTGCTTGTGTGTCACATGGAGGTGAGGACCAAGGTAGTGGGGGATGAGAGTTGAAGTCAACGTTTTTGGTGGATTATGCTTGTGGTGTTTTTCCAATGATGGCAGAGACCTGTTAAAATCTGTCTGCTGGTACAATCCTTTCAGACCTATGTTTGGGCAAATTCTTCTTTAGGTCAGTCATGACCTTTTGGTTGTAGTATTAAGGCAACTCCACGTAATTAAAAGGGAGGTTTATTTTGTGGGGTAACTTACAAGTAAAGGGATAGGTTATAGGGTCCCGGAAAGGTGTAGTGCAGTCCATCGGTGTTCTCTGGAAAACTCTGCTCAGTCTACCTCCAGTGTCCAGGACCCAGGAACCAAGAGCTGGCACATCCGGATCTCCGGCCTTAAGGGCTCCTGTCTTGGCCTCACCTTGTAGGTGTGACAGCTACTGGAGCCTCAATGCGGGTCAAAGCTGGAACAGCTACCCACTACAGTGACCCTCTTGAGGGAAGCTTCTCATTTAACTATGAGAGGTGTAAATTTCCCCCATTTTAGAACTGGATCTAGGTTTCAGTTTTTTAAGAGAAAACAAGTTGTTTTTCCAGTAAAGGACCACTAGTCAACACCGCCCATGACAGTAGAGATGAGGAAGGAAGCATGTACAAGGCCTGAGCTATCCCCCACAGCATCACGAGACAGGGGCCAAAAAGGGCAGTTCCCGTAACCCCCTTAGACAGGCCCAGACTTGCCCCAGAATGCCCAAAGATGGAAAAACTAAAACCTCAGCCAATCAAAAATATACTAGTGTAACTGCTGCTTGCTTGGCCAATTATGTTTAAGATGACCTAACTGTTCCTGAAATTCCTCTAGCTGAGCTTAAAAGGAGCCTGAATCCTCCTCTCAGGGTCATCACCACTTTGTGCAGGTGAACGACCCTGTATATGCTGGCAAATAAACGCTCTTTGCTCTTGGAGACTATTTGAGTCTGGGGTCTTCTTTAAGTGTTTTCTTGAACCCTTACATTTGGTGTATTGTCAAGGAATACTCTAGGGACCCCCCAAATCATTAGTAGAGCATTCTAGGGGAGCACGTTTTGCTCTCCACTGATCCCTGAGTCTGGATGTGTCTTTGTTTAGTCTTTGTTCTGATTTGGTGTCTGGATGTAATCTGGAGACCAATAGAGGCAAGGCAGATATGCCGATAACTCCCTCCCAGCCTGGCCGGGGTGGGGGTGAATGGATATTCCAAGGATGCTATGGACCCCTCTCCCCATTCTGTTGGAGCCAGAAGGCTCTGCTATGCTGGACCTGGGAAACTCCAATCTGAACCTGGTTTTGGTACACTGATGGGTCACTCCCATCTGCCAGGATAGGCCACCATCGGCATCTTTTAAGTTTCTTTTTTGAACACCGGTGGGTTTGTCTCCGTGTGTGTGTGTGTGTGTGTGTGTGTGTGTGTGTGTGTGTGTGTTTATGTTTATGATTTTTTTCATCCTCTTTTGCTTTCTTGAAAAATACTATTGTGGGCCTGGCAGCCAAAGACTGATGCTGTCCTGGAACCTCTGCCCCAACACCATGGAGACCACAGGAGCCTGGGATGGCTATCTAGGTAATGGACTAGTCTCTGTCATTTTAACTGATACACAGGCCATTTGGATTATACTTCATGTTATAATTTATCCGTCTCAGACCTATGATGGTATTGATGGCTAGGCTAAGTATAACTTTGTCAGCTAATAGCATCAGGCAACCAGGTTCTTCCCCAAGGCTACAACCACCTTGTTAGCTCATTTCATATATAAAAACAAGCCTTGCTTTTTCTAAAGCTACTAGGTCTCCTGTTTAAAAAAGGTAGACATATTTGCCTTGCTAACAGGCTTCATATTAAAAGATAAATGGCCGGGCGTTGGTGGCGCACGCCTTTAATCCCAGCACTCGGGAGGCAGAGGCAGGCGGATCTCTGTGAGTTCGAGGCCAGCCTGGGCTACCAAGTGAGCTCCAGGAAAGGCGCAAAGCTACACAGAGAAACCCTGTCTCGAAAAACCAAAAAAAAAAAAAAAAAAAAGATAAATGTGTGTCAGTTAAAGCTGTGTATCAGTTAAAATGACAGAGACTAGTCCATTACCTAGATAGCCATCCCAGGCTCCTGTGGTCTCCATGGCGTTGGGGCAGAGGTTTCAGGACAGCATCAGTCTTTGGCTGCCAGGCCCACAATAGTATTTTTCAAGAAAGCAAAAGAGGATGAAAAAAATCATAAACATAAACACACACACACACACACACACACACACACACACACACACACACATTTCAGATATAACTTTCCACTAAAGAAACATGATTTAAAATGACTGTTCTCAATAATAACTGCTTATGTCTCTGGCAATAATTAGATGAAAAAAAAAGGATATAAAAGTCTATGCAAGTTTTGAGGATCTAAGAAAACATTCTCAAATTTTGGTGATCTAAAAATATTTTAAGGTATACAAAGGTCTGAGGATGTAAAAGCTTACATACATTCTGAGGGTGTCAGGAAATGGTTTAAGACGTAAATACAAGTTGTAAAGGTATTATTTAATAAATTATTTAAGATATAAAAATGTTTAGAATTCTTTTCTCTTCTATGCTATTGTTACACTAAGATTTCAAAAGTTCAGAGTTTTAACATTGGATCAGTGGGGTTCTAATAAGCTGGTAGAGCACTGTCTACTTACTGTTCAGTCACAAGCTCAAATTTAGATTTCTTTTGTTGTCTTCTAAATATAGACTTTAAGGTACTTCTCATTAGACTAAAAACACTTCAGATCAATCCATATGTGACTCTCTGGATAAAAAAAAATGTTCATGCTTTTTAACCCAAATCTACAGGTTTTGCTAAGACTCAAGGGTGTGAGTCTACTCCTCTTGTTTTATAGATACCAGCTACCTGCTTTGTCTACAATATGAATTTCAGTACGTATTTGTAATGCTAATATATCTAAAAATTTTATGTCTTTTTATAAACAAAAATTCATATAAGTTTCAGAGAAACACGTGAGTCATAAGACTTGGATCCACTTCTCACGGGTCAAAAGGACTCCAGATATGTACAGCCTAAGTTTACCCATCTGTCTGTTCCTAAGGATAGTATTTCTCTCTCTCTCTCCGGATCTTGGGTCTCCTCTCTTCTTCAATTACTAGGACTATGGACCTGAAAGTTCTAAGTGTAATATTTTCCTTTAAATTGATAAATTTTAACTCCTATCCCTAGTCTCTATGTGCCTCATAGGATTTCCACTTGGCTGATGGACATACCCAAGCATCATTTGCTGACTACAACCTACTCCAAATGGCTGTGAGTCCTGGACTTACTGAAGGCTGATGTGGACCAGTCCAGCTGATGTAAAATCTCCCTGTCTTTTCAGCTGGGTCAGTGAACCAGATGCTTTTGATGTATGCCCCATTTCCTGAATTCCCTGCTTGCCTCTAACTAACATTCTGGACTTCCTGGGCCCTGACAACAACATCCTAGTTTCAGCAGGAAGTAATTGCAGAAGAAAGTACATCATCCCTTTGTTCCCCCAACAGGCTGGAATGTTAGATCAAAAGGAAACACTCTGTCATAGGGAACCTGAGATAAAATAAATAACTGGTCTGTATTCTCATTTCCAGGTTCCATCTAGATAAGGAACCCTGTCAGCCAACACAAGGCCTTTGACCCTTCTGCTTCTGCTAATTGCTATTGGCTCTTACATCAGTAATGCACTGACTAAATAACAATTCCTGTCTGGGTACCATTAAGCTGATGGTTATTAGAACCCAATATCATCCCTTGGACCCATCTCAAGGATTTGATATGGAGTCAATCTCAAGGGAGGAATGAGAAGTCTAAATTCTCCCCATTTTACAACCAGATCTAGGTTTCAGTTTTTAAAGAGCAAACAAGTTTTTTTTTTCCAACAAAGGGCGATTAGTCAACATCGCCCCTAACAGCAGAGATGTGGAGGGAATCACATCTGAGGCCTGAGACAGCCCCCACAGCATCACAAGACAGTGACCAGAAAAGGGCAGTTCCTGTAACTCCCTGAAACAGAATGCCCCAAGATGGAAAAATTAAAACCTCAGACAATCAGAAATATACCAGTATAACTGCTGTGTGCTTGACCGTCTTGTTCGAGATGACCTAACTGTTTCCGAAATTCTCCTAGCTGTGCTTAAAAGGAGACTGCACGTTCCTCTCAAGGTCATCACCATTTTGTACAGGTGAACTACCCACATATGCTGGTAAACAAACACTCTGCTCTTACATACTATTTGAGTCTGGGGTCTTAATTCAGCATTTTCTTGGACCCTTACAACTAGAGGCATTAACATGTATGTAAGTGTGTCTGTCACTGGGTCTTGAGGTCAAGGATACAGTATTAGTACATTAGCACTGGTTCGTAGTTTACCCAAGGCTCTGGATGATAGAAATTGCAGAGGCAGGCACTGGGAATTAAAGCAACACAGAAAAGAGAAGGGACAAGGTGCTCTGTGCTTCTGTACTTTTGTGTCAATTTTGTCTTTTGTTTGCCTACATTTGCAGGGCTGAGGATGGCCAGCTAGGGTACCACAGGCTTTGTGTACCTTTGCTTTGGCTTTCCTGATAACAGATTGCTTAGGCAGCATCAGCAGCCTCCAGCCCTGGCTAACATTGCACCAGACAGCTTCTTAGAGGCAGAATAATCCTCAGTTTGGGGGTACATGCTTCTGTTTTAACTGCTTGCTTGATACAATTGTGTTATCTATGAATAAAGTCTAATAGCTTCTTTATGGTGCACAAAATGGCATTTTAGCCACCAAAGAGAAGTAGAAATTGAGCATCATTTTATTTATTTATCCTCCAGTATATTTTAAAATGCTAAGTCAATGCATATTCTAAATTAAGAACAGGAAGAAAGGGCTCTTAGGGTGAAGTTCTGTATATCTGGTTCTACCACGTGTTGGAATCACCCAGTGAGATTTAGACACTTCTGGGTGTATGCTATTAATAAGCTCCCAGCAGTGAATCAACAGTGTCGACTGAGAAGCCCGATTTGCATAAAACACTCAATAAAAGATAATGCGGAGTATATATGTTAGCACATAGTTGTTGTGTAATCTGAACATTTTAAAGTTCATCAACTAACCAGAAAAACTACACATTTTTGAAGACCTGATTAAACTTACAAATGAAGGAAGTCAGATTTGTAACATTATGATTATTGTAGTTTGCAGATGAATTACTCTGTTAACTGTACAGAGCAGATTGCAATACCCAAGTTCCAATGTCTTGGAAATAAAGCAATTGTTTTTCTGACAAAGCCAGAGTGGACACAGAGTTAAACCGCCACTGATATTTCTAGTCAAGCTTGCTTCCTGAAGCTTAGCTGCTGAGTTTGGGGTTTTGTTTTGTTGTTCTTAGATTTTGTTTGCATGTTTTAGTTACACATACACAAGTGTGTCTGTGAGTGAGTTCATGTATGTGAGTTCAGTGCCCAAAGAGGCCTGAGAAGGATATTGGATTCCCTGGAGCTGGAGTTACAAGTGGTTGTGAACTGTCGGAAGTGGGTGGTCAGAACTGAACTCTCGTCCTTTGCAAGAGCAGTAAGGTTTGTATTCTTCGCTGCTGAGTCACGTTCCCAGTGTCTGAGTTTGGAGTTTTTTAAGGTGAAGTGCTTTCTGAGACAAAACGTGTGCTATTTGCTTTGCATTATAGAGTGGAGCTGAGAGCTGGGAGCAGAGGCAAAGGCAGATGGTAGAAACGCAGGGATTGCTCAGAGTTGGTGACTTATTTCCCACCATTCTCATTCTGTTCAGGACTGTGTGAGTCCAGGGAGACCACTGAGCTCAACTCTTCTCAGCATGCCATCCAGGAACAACACGTCAGTTGTTGACAAGTTAGACATTTTTTTTTCTTTCCTGGAGAGCTGGTCATTAAGTATTTGTCCTCAATTTGATCAGTTTCTTTATCTCTAAAATGGAAGAGGGTAACAATATTTCAATTCTATATGGCTTTGATGAAATTTAAATGAGATAATTAGTATCATTTCTTTAACAGCCATGGACCTTCATTATTCAGTGTCTTCTTGTGGAGAAGTCTGATAAATCTCTTTGAGGTGTATTAAAGAGGATGAATGACAATGGTTAACATGTATTGATAATGTCTTTTGGTGTAGGCACAGATTTCAGTAAAGGCAAAACATCATGTCCTTCAGTTTATACTCAACCAAGTGAGACAGATAGTGATTCATGAGGAACTAAGACTTAGCAGGGAGTTATCTAAAGACATAAATGGCAAATTGTACATCTGCACCTTTATCAAGGCAGATCATCACCACCCTCTCTACACACAAATACACCCACATGCCTTTACTTGTGTTCTTAAAGTTATATACGCCCTTTTGTTTCCAGGGAAGCTTCAATAGGGCATCAGAAAAATAGGACCTTAGGTCAACTTAGTCCAGTGTCCTTTTTCACAAAAGGGGACAGGGGTGGGGTGGGGTGGGGGGCTTGTCCAAGATGTCATACAAGGTTTTATGTCCTGATTCCACTCCCATTTATTCTGATCCCACTTCTGCTCTTTCTGACAAGGAGATAGCAAATCAGCACCTACTTTTACAGACGAGTAGGAAACATGTGCACATTGGAAGTAATTAGGAAAACCAGGAAGGAAAGCAAACGTCTGGAGTTTAAGGGTTTGTCTTTTATGCCAGGTGACTGTTTCTCTTGGCTAGGCCAGAAGGCCTTAAGTGGTAACAGGAGGGAGCTCCCATTCAACGAGAGTTAGAAGCTGAACACTGAACTTCCCATGAACCCTCAACCTAGTGTAATACTCAAACCTTTCTCAAATGCACAGACATACAGAGCTTCTGAGTATTCTCACTGCCTGACTCTTCCCAGAGTTTACCCCTTTCCTGGGCCAGATGTATGTGTGTGTGTGTGTGTGTGTGTGTGTGTGTGTGTGTGTGTGTGTGCATGTGTGTCTTCAGCTGACCTCTGATGGAATGTCAGATGTCTGTGTTTCCACAATAGGTACCTTCTCTACTCTCAGAGGCAAGAACACAGAGCTTGTGACTTGATGGAAGAACTCTACTCATCAATCCTGTGGTGGTTATTTCTCATTGTCCACTTGACTGGCTTTGGAATCTTGATCTAGGAGACATAACTCTGGGCATGCTTTTGAGGATATTTCAGATAGGCCATTTTCAGACTGGACAAAAAGGAAGAAAATCAATTAAGGACCAGTATTCATCCCCCCACCACTTGCTGACACAGTGTGACCATATGCCCCCACATTCCTGCCACCATGCCTTTCCTGCCATGATGGACAACATCAGAAACCCCCTATCTCTGAAGCTGCTTTTGTTAGGTATTCTGTCAAAACAATGAGACAAGTAACATATAAATCCTCATCAGGGTGAAATTTTCTTGGCCCAGTCTTAAGCTGAGGGATGGCTTACTCTTTTATTCAGTGGGTAAGGTGCTGCAGGAGGCTTCCAAACCAATGGAGATTCATCTTTCCTAGTGTACACCCTGCAGCTATATCTGCGAAACAAAATCTCATAAATTTTTGACATGCCTTGTTCAGGAAAGTTATTTTCCATTATGAATGTTTTCTAATTCTATAAGTAGGAAAACCAGGCAGAGATTGAAAATACCCCATGGCATCTGTATAGTAGTTTGCTGAGATTCAGGAGGGGTTTCTAGTCAGGAGAGAGCTACTGGAGGATCCTGAGTGCTGTGAAAATTGTGTGAGAAAGAATATTCTGATGGTAGAAGGCAAGACCAGGGAAGGCAAAAAGCTGAGTCTGAGGAGCAGCTAATCATTGTCATTGTTTATAATAGCATAGGCTAAGGAACAGATTCTGGAAATCACAGATGTGTTTACCCTCATGAGAAGGCAAGAAGGAGGGCAGAAGATCCAGTCAAGAAGGTTCTAAGACAGAGCTGCAGTGTAGACTTCTGAAGTGCTGAATATAACATTGACACAGTTGACCTTCTGTCAGCAGGCCAGATTCTGTGTCTGTGGTCATTACTGACCAGCTTCTGGCCTCATTTCCAACAGGACAAAAGATAATTCTCTGCTTAAGTGCACTGCTATATGCCTTTTACAATCAGTAGCCACAGGATCTGGATAAGGGGAACATCACCCTGGAGAAAGGCTTATAGACATGCCCAGAGCATCCCACAAGGTTAACAGAAGAATCCAGGTGTGTGGTACTGAGTGTGTGTTCTATCAAAATTGTACAGTTGAGAGTTAGGGGATAGTTCTATCAATAAAATGGTTGCCTTACAAGTGTGGGAACCTGAGTTTAATCCCAAGAACTCATACAAAGCTAGGCATGGTAGCTTGTACTAGTAATCTCAGTGCTGGAAGAGCAGAGGCAAGAGGGTCCCTGGGGCTTGCTGGACAACTGGCCTAGTGTACAGCCTAGCTAGCCCAGCCTGGTGAGCTCCAAACCAATTAGTAACCTTGTCTCAAATACAAAGGTAGATAGCACCTAAGAAATGGTAGCTGAAGTTGTCCTTTTGTCTCCACATGCATGCACATACATGTACTCTGGTGTACATATACACATGCACATACACACACATAGGCACATAGCCACATGATATGGATAAGTGTTAGGGGAGGAAGGCAGTTGCAATGCTAAGCAGATAAACTTCAGAGCAGCGGCTGGAATCAACCAGGCCCTGGCTGCATAAGCTGTGAGAGACTGACCATGCTTATAGGATTCAGGGAGACCTGCCACTTTCTCTTGTGGTGTGCTGATCTGCTCACAGGGTCAGGGTTATCTTGGGATTTGGGTATTCACTGCTGTCTTTGGAGGGGAACCTGAAGGTAGAGGGGCTGCCTAGAGATCAGGTTTTCCACAGACTGGCCTCATGGTGGAATGAGTAAAAGTAGATGAACTTTCTGTGCCTTTTTCCCTCAAGAAGACAAGTTGATTCATAGTTATGTACTTCATTTATGGTATTTTTGTGTGTAGTCAGTTTCTATACATTATACTGTTATATGGGAGTTTGTGGGCAGTGAAAGCCCTGAGTGAAGTCCTGAGTGAATGTATATTGGTGCCATGACAGAGACATACCAGGGACTCTAAGGCATCAGACCCATGGGAATTAGGCCAAGCTGTTACCCATATGGGCCAAGACCAAAGGGATGGCCAAGATTTCCTTCGAGAGTATATTGTGACAGACTTTTCCTGGGGAGATTCAGCACACACTCACATCTACTCACCCCAGATACCATAAAGTCCAACTTTGTGAACCAATGAGTTTTATTAAGGTTACTTACAGAAATATGGGTGAGGAGTTACTTATAGGAGCATAAATGACTCAAAGACAGCTGTATCACCAAAGCCCACTCTAGCGTGAGTGACAGTTCACAAAATCGAGGAACCTGGCACACACTGCACAGCTTGTAGGCACCTCAACAAGTTGAGAGTGACTTTTCCTAGGTGGTCTTTGTTTCTTCTAAGCAGTTAGGCTATTCTCTGCTACTTTGGGACTGCTTGGCTGGTCTGAGTCTTCTTTGCAGCTTGCCTTATCTGAGTCTTCTTTATACCTTGGCTTATTGGGGAATGACTCTAATCAGTCGTTATTGTTTACTCTTGGGGATGGAGGAACCCAGTGAATCTGGTCAGTTTCATGGACTTCTTGGAGGTGTTTGAGTTTTTTACTTCCTGTCTCAACATGCTTCCCTGTAGGATGGAATGGTTCAATCTCAGATGAAATTGCTATGGCAGGGTGGTAAGTGGTAGGGGGATAGGGGTGGGGTGGGAGGTGGTGATGGTGTGTTTGTGTGTGTGTGTGTGTGTGTGTGTGTGTGTGTGTGTGTGTGTGTGTGTGGTGTCCAAGTAAGAGAGAGTAACCAGTATATACAGAACCTGGCATTTATAGTCTGAGACTATTTGCCTACGAGACCTCCTACTGGGACTAGCCTACCCCTACCCCTGTGCTGTACCTAATAAACATGCAGAGGTTCCTTGGTTGCTGGTGACAGTAGGTGCCACTCCATCAGAGCATAGACACCCCATTTGACCCCAGCTTTTTTGTACATGTGTCTGTCCTTTCTTCATTGCCTCAGCCCCTCCAACTCCCCACCCCAGTCAGGGTTCCAGGACCCAAGCTGGGAGGATTGAAGTAGGGTGGTGTCATTAGTTACTAATGGATTTTGTTGCCCAAGATAAACTGAACATCTCTCCATTTTTCTACCTTCCTCCTTTCTTGGAATCCATATACTTTGAATGTGTTCAGATTATAGTTCAATATATAAATGTAAGGGGAGACTTTAAAAGCCAAGGGAGACTTCAGAATGTCACAAGGATACTCAACATATATTTCCCCACATATGTTATTACCATCAGTGCAATGATTTCCTTTCACACTGCACAGTCGCTTTAGTGTGGGCGGTTTGGGAGTTGTTAGGGCCTGGGAGGCAAACCGAGTTGAAGTAAAACCTCATCAGTTACTGTGTAAGGGGCTGGCAAAATTTGACTTTGAATTAGCTCGGTTAAAATGAGCTTGCATTTTAATAAAATAACAATAGGACGGTCTAGGCAGTCAAGGAATGGGAATTGTTTTTGAATTACATACTATTTGGAGAAAAGAAGCTCTGTGATTGGCAAATATGAGGATTTACTGTACATTGTGTACTGTGAGAATGCCTCTGCCTCTTAGAAATGCTCTTTGTATTCATGAGTCTTTTATGACTGTCCTGTCATTCGGGGAGTCTTTCAGTCTCCTTTGTCTTTCTGTTGTCAGCCATAATGAAATAATTGTGATGACAATTATTTGCTTGTTTGGCTTCAAAAGTTTTCTGTGTTCAATTACTTCACTTGTCTGCCTCATGGTACCATTGTGTGATACATCATGACAGAGCACACTCCAAGGACAAAAAAAAGAGTATACATCTCCTCTTCCTCCTGGAGAAGTGTCCGCTTAAATGGAATTTAATAGAAATGTTCACAGTACAACAGTGAGCATTTAAAATAGTTGTAGTCATCCAGAATTTAATAGCTTAAACAGACCAAGATAGTGGGTAACACCAATCTACCTTGATGTTCCAGGGCATATTTTTATAAATCCCACATCAAAAACTGCTAGAAATTTAAGGAACTATGTCACCTTGGTATACAGTGTTATAAATTATGCCTAGGTCATGTGAGTAGCTCAGGTGGCCTGCATTTTGGTTTTGAAGACTGATAACTTTGGCTTTCTCTATTCCCTAACTTTGCCCAAAGACTATAAGACACTGACTGGGAATTCAGTAATGAAGGTTTGGATCAGGACAGGGATGGCTGCCCCATTACTCTGACGTATGAGCGTACCAGGAGGGTGTGCCATCAGCGCATCTCCCCAGCCTGGGATGACTTGAATTGCAAGTGTTCCAAGTTACATTGAGGAGGCTGGCCAGCTGCGACCCAGACAAGCTGCTGTACACTTATTATTAAGAGGTATGCTTTGAATGCTTATCTTCAAATATAAACACCAACCCTTGTTGCTTTATTTTTATGAAGTCTCTTATATGCTTAAATAAAATAAGGTGGCTATGAGAGCATTTGTGTCATAAAATTGTATGAATCCAATGAGACCATGCAAAGACATTCAGCTTTCAGCATGATACATCATGTAAATTCCGTAAGTGCAGACTTTGCAGTGTTCTGTCATCCTTTCAGTCACTGCTACCTTCCTGCTTGAACCTCATGTACCAGCAATTTGTGTATATCATCATGGTCAGCAGTTTTTGGCCCTGGATTGCAGGGGGCAATAAAGCGTGGCCCTTCCTCCAGCTTCCTCTGGCATGATACTGAAGATTTTTGGAACAGACAAAAAAAGTATTACTCATTGTTAGAAATGTCTAACTGGAAGAAAAAAGCTGACCCTGTGTTTCCTATGTGAAACAATTGTTCAAGGCTATTGTTTCAGGAACTCATATCTATTTGTAGCATATCTGTACAACATGCACATCAGATATTACCTATAAGGGGACAAAATAAAATGTCTTGGTGAGAATGAATGCTTCAGCTTACCATCCAGATGTTTAGGTACATGGTGCCCCACAGCTGGAGCATCTGAGTCATGTAACTGTTGGGTGACTTGCAAATTCAATATGTAGATGACAGAATCTCCTTGTTTTCCCATCAGACTTTCAGCATCTCTTAGACAAAATCTGAAAGATACAATGACATATGGCACAGACTTTTACATTCAAAGTATACAAGCAGATAGCTAATACTTTCTATGAAAAAAAATGCTTCCAGGTATTTTGATGAATCTAAAATTCTCACAAAATGTATGTATCATCTGAAAAAAGAATGCAACAGGAAAACAAACTGCATTTGGAGTGGGGGAACTGGGAGTGTAGGACAAACGCCTGTTACCTCATCTTGTGTATAGCCTGGGCAAAACAGAATAGACTTTCTTTTATGGAGTTAACTTGAAAGCAGCTAAAAGACAAAGCTTCAAAACACATACAGTTCCATTTAAAAGGCCTCAGAAATTCTGTTGGTGGCATCTAGCGATTATTCTCATCAAGTAACTTTTTTTTTCTCCTCATGTTCTAAAAAGCAAGATAGTTTAATGCTGTATTTTGAAATGAATGGCTGTGCAAAGCAAAGATCCTACAGGACAGAAAGCAATCTGTGCCAACTAGAAAGGGATTAATATCCAAGGCATATAAAACACTTCAGAAATTCAACTGAATCATTCAGTCAATAAAAGGACTGAAGAACTGAATACCCAGTTCTTAGAAGAAGTTTGAATAGGCAACAAATATTTGAACAACAAGTTTTCAATATGGTTAGCCATCAAGGAAATACAAGTTAAAACTGCTCTGAGATTCCATCTCACCTCAGGCAAAATGGTTGTCATCAGGAAAGAAAATGACAAGTACTGGTGAGGATATGCAGAGATGGACCCCTTCTTCACCACTGATAGGAATGTAAACTAGACAACCCCTATGGAAGTGACACAAAACAAAATGGAAAAAAAAATAGAGCTACTACATGACCAAGATATACTACTCTGAAGGACTTCATGTCAACATATCACAGGCATACGTGTACAACTGTGTTTATTGCTGCATTATTCACAATAGCCAGGAAATGGGACCAGCTCAGATAAAAAAAATGTGGTATATACGCAATGGAATTTTCAGCAGTCATAAAGAGAAGTGATATCACGATATCTGTAGGAAAAAGGAGGCAACTAGAAATCATTATGTTAAGCAAAATGAGCCAGACACAGAATACTGCATGTTTTCTCTCATATGCAGAATCAAGGCTTAAAATAAGAGTGTGTGTATACATATATACATACACATATATACATATATAGTATATATATACATATATAGTATATATATACATATATATATATATGTTTGTAGGTATTGAAACTAGAAAGGATCATGAGAGTGGAGGATGAGATCTTAAGGGAGGTGGGAAGGTAGAAATAGGAGGTGATGGAATATGCTATGAAAGTAGAGAAAGACTAACTGGAAGAAGAAAGGGAGCCTGTTGGAGGGCAGTAGTGAGGGGAGGTAGTTGGGGAGGGGAAGGAATGAGAGCAAGTATAATAGCATTTATGTATGGAGACACCACAAAGATACCCAATATTTTGTATGCTAACCCAATTGTGGTGGTCAGAATAAGAATGGCCACCATAGGCTTATCTATTCTGAATGCTTAGTCACCAGGGAGTGGAACTGTTTGTACGAAGTAGAAGGATTAGGAGGTGTGGGTTTGCTGGTGCAAAGTATGTCCCTAGGTGGGCTTTGAGGTCTCAAACATCCACACCAGACCCCAGTCTCTCTCTCTCTTTCTGCCTGTGGCTCAGGATGTAAAGGTCTCAGCTACTACTCCAGCACATGTCTGCATGCCATCATGCTCCCTGGCATATGATTATGGACTAAACGTCTGAAACTGTAAGGAAGTCCCCAGTTAAATGCTTCCTTTTATAAGAATTGCCTTGGTCATGGTGCCTTTTCATGGTAATAAAACAGTGACTAGGACACTAATAATAATGATAATAATAATAACCAATATGACATTTCAGAGTTAAATATGTAAAAAAAAATTAATGATTGTGGGAAATCTAATGACTTAATTGTAAAATAGAAATCCAATTGATCAAGAAGTTAAGCAAATGAACAGAAGGCCGAGGGAGCACCATGGTGCCTGTGAGTGACAGAGGGGGTGATTTTTAAACTCTCTTTTGTTTGCAGACCACCCGATCGATGATCAGTTTTTAAATCCAGACCATTTCATACCTCCTCTGACTAAAATCACAGAAGAAGATGAGAACTTATGTGCTGGCTTTTCCTTTCCAGGTGACAGCATTCAGGAATGATAGAGTTGGTAAGCTGAATGGGATAGAGCATCTATCCGGGCTGCAGATGCCAGACTTTTGTCCACACAGTTACATGTCAAGCTGAAACAATGTGAAGGTGCAGCACACACATTTGGAGACCAAAATACCTCTGGGGAGTGGGTCTCTCCCCAGGCACAGGTCCTCATCTTGCACTTATTGCTGCCATTCCAGATCATGGACCCTACCTTTCAGGCTACTACAGCACTTTAATTCCTGAGTCTTTATTCTTATTTGTCTCCACAGTGTTTAAGCCTAATTGCCTTCACCAGTTAGTTGAATGATCTCATTTGCTACTTTTAATCTAGTAATACATGCACCTTGGATGGGGAAACCAGGACTAGAGAAGGCAGGTACTTTGAGGAAATTGCTGCAGTAAAGTGATGTTTCCGGCACTTGATGTTTCCGGTTCTCTGCCTTTACTCCGGCATGCTCCTTCTGCTGTCAACATGGCACTCTACACACATTAAGCTCTAACAAGCCACTGTGGATACAGGTCTGTTGATAAAGAATTTGCCTGGTATGGGCAAGATCTTAAGTTCAATTCTCAACACTACAAATATACAACAAAACAACAACCTCCCCCTCCCCAAAAACAACAACAACAAAAAACCAAAAAGTAACATCAACAACAACAAAAAATCCACCACACCCCAAACTCTAAAAGTTCCAAAAGGACTGTTAGGAGACTTCTATGGTTTCTTAAAGAAATTATTAAACTCATTACTCTCTTGATTTTCTACAATTATTTACCTCACAGATATTTGTCCTTGACAACTCTCTTTCAGTGTGAAGTTTTCCATTGATCTTTTTCATTTAGATTATTTTCTTAACATGTAGATTTAGTTTTCTCCTTTTTGTTTCTTAATGTTTCTAAATTATCTTTATGTATGCCATTTGTCTTGTGTCAATATTTTGCATTCACTCTTTGAATTCTGTCATATGTCTGAAAGCATCTTTAATTGACTATATCAATACTACATATTGCTATGCATTTATTAGAAGGAATAAAATATTAAAATGTAAATATGAATTCTATACTCACAGGAACAAAGGAAGAAAGCCTCTTTGCTATGCAGAGTACCATCAACTATATTGACCCCAAACATAAAGCAAGGGGCTCCCTGTCTTTAAGCATTGGGTCCTGAAGTCAATATTTGTAAGACAGCCTTATTCTAAAAAGCAAGATACATGTTCTGCCTCTGAAATATCTCTGCAGTTACAAGTAGTACTTAGGAAAGTTCCTTTCTAATGACAAGGGACAGAGAAGGGAGAACTTCTCTTTGAAGCATGGGATAAGAAAGACATGACACAAAGTCTGCTCACACCTCACCCCCCACCATAACAGCAGACAAGTGTCACCACTAGAAACACAGCTCTCACTTCAAAGAGAACAAGAGAGAATTTATTGTGGGATTAAATGTGAGTGACCATGGCCCAGGGACACAGATTCAAGTTCCCCCTAACTACCATATTCCAACATGGTAAAGTTCCATAAAGCTTTTATAGCAATAGCACCAAGAAAACAAACCATAACTTATTTTCAGGTGCATTGGTGGGAACAGGTAGGTGGGTTACAGTAAAATGAGGAAACATCTGCGATAGGCCTTGGATGCTAGTTTATGACATTCTTAACTTTTGGGCTGATGGAAGCTGATGGTCTTATCTGTTCACTTCTAAAGAGTCATGAAGATGTGAGGTTGCATGCAGAGCTTGGTAATAAATGTCTTTCTGGGTTAACTTGGCATTGCACATTCCAACTCTCTACAATCATTGAAGTTCTGATAATCAGTCAATCAATCAGCCTTGGGAAATGTTTAACATTAAGTATGGCAGGTTTTTGTTTTTTGTTTTTCTTGCTGTTGTTTTGCTTTTGTTTTTTCTAGGAATTTAATTTAACACAAAATATCAAAGTAGACTGTGCTCACACAGTCAGGTTTAAAGGGGAAGGACACCCAAACGCTGTTACCAATCACCTCCTACATCTGGGAGCCACCCATCCTTTTCCATTTGACAACGAGGAAAGGAGCCTCAGAGAGGTTCACCCACTCAAGCCTTCTAGGAGTGTGGTCAAGCCAGGGCCCATTCCTCTGAGTGCTGTCTTCACTGAGTAGCCATTCCAGCTGGTCCAATGTTATGGTGATGTTTATATTAGGCAGCCTGTGGGATAATTCTGCATCCCCTTAGGCAGGTGACAGCTCTAAATGGCCACAGTTACAGGCATTAATGGGAAGGCTGTAACTTTCAGGTGCTCTATTATTTGAGCATGTAGGGGCTGTTCCGTAGGAAAGGAGGAATACTTTCCTGATGGGGGTTTTCATGCTGGCAAATTGGCTATTCTGACTCAAATTCCTATCATTGCTAATTGGTACGAGACTTTTTGTTCTGAGCTGTGCATATGCTAAGTAGTCATTTTCCCTCCTTGTTTGATTATGGATTAGTATTCTCATTTTACTTCCTGAAAGACAGAAACAGCTGTGTTGCCTCAGGAGGAAATACTTTACCTGGTAATTATAGTTGGAGGCACTGAGCCACACAGCTGACCCATGGGCAAGCTGTGGAGAGAACCATGAAGAATGTAACTTCAGTTAGGATGTTTTTTTTCTCAACTGGGTATAATGGGGGGAAATTCCTCAAAGAAGTGCCTGTGATGGTGGTAGGCAGCAAGAGGGCAGAGTCTTAAAGCAATTGTTAAGAAGTACCAAGGGACCCAGAGAAGTGCCAGCCCTGAGGACAGGGCTGCCTTGATGAATATTCACAGCAGGTTTTCAGGGATTCCTGAAAGAAATGATGTCTCAGAAGGAAATAAAAGGCACATCTGCAGGCAGCCATTTCTGATGTGTGACCTCAGAAACCTGTGGAGGAAAGTGACAGTGACAGGAGGGGCCGAGCCTGGGAATCAGGAGACTGGGCCCTTAGCACGGGCAGGGACAGTTTCTGACATGCTCTTTCCATACTCTTCCCAGGAAGGAGGCACCCAAATGCATGCTGCTCAGATCACCCTCATTGCCACAAGTGCGGAATTTGCTTTTCCCCCTGTGATTCGGTTCTGATCTTTTCAGTTCTGTTCATATAGAAACATTACATTTTTGCTTCAGTCCCAGTATGATCTTTAGACACATGGCCTTTAAATAACAAATAAACAATGACCTGAAATCAAGTTATTGAAGGTGAGAGGGTCAGTGTCTGAGTGGTCACATTAAATACCATCATGTCTAACTGATACATAGTACGAGCAGTAGCAGGAACAAGACACACTCTCTGAGAAGCTGTGTAAATGCAGGTACATGCTTATGTACATACATAAAACTATTATCCCAGGATGTGGGAGGCTGAGGAATGAACAAGAATTCAAGGTTATCTTGCATCATCTGGTGAATTTGAGGTCAGTTAGACTACAAGGAGACGCTGTCTCAAAAAATAGATTAAAAAAAGAAAGATATAAATTAAAAAAGAAATTGTCTGTCTACTTAAAATACAAATGCATGTTGTTTATTTCAAGAGTAAAACATAGTACTTATTGATAATTATAAATGTTATTAACTTTGAATAAAGAAGTAAGAACCTTCAAATACACAAGGCTGTTCATAGATAGCACACCAGCCACAAAGCTTTTAGAGTGATGTCTTCTATGAGCCAGAACATGTTTATTGAGAAGTAAATTATATAGACCAACTCTATATCACAGAGGATACATGATGTCACCAGGGTTATACTTGCAGAACTATTCATCTGTATGTTAAAACCTGAATGTTTTTAAAATCCCGCTTTAAATTTATATCAATATTTTTGACTATCTTGCCAAACTTCAAATTTTTGACAAAAACATAAAATTTATATGTGGTAAAAGCCACCTGCTCAGTTGATAGAATGCTTTCTTGACATGCATGAATCCCTGTGGTTCCATCCCTGGTATACAAACTGAGTGTAGTAGTAGTACATGTTTCTAATATCAGAACTTGGGAGATGGAGGCAGGAGAAGTGTGGATTCAGGACTATCCTTGGCTATAATGCAAGTTTGAGGCCAGTCTGGGCCATATGAAATTCTATCTCAAAAACTAAAAAACAAGCAAAAGGAAAAAGGTAAAGCACTCAGAGTTGTGGAAGTATATACATTTTGAAAAATGTAAATATCTGTAGCCAGCATTCCTAACAAAACACAGACTTTTCCTGAATTAGTTTGTAAGGATGCCTAACAAAACATGACATACCATTTGGCTCATACAACAAAATTTCATATTCCCACAATGCTGGAGGTTGAGAGTCCTTAATTAAGGCTTTATCAGATATGGTTTTGGTCTCCCTTCTGTGCAAGTACATGCTCTGGTGTCCCTCTCTGAAGGTCCAGATTCTGATCAAAATGATAACCAGCTGTGTTGGAGTAGGATCTCCTGAGGATAATATATTTAACTCAATTAATTGCAGTTCTTCTTGTTCCTCCAGATTGTTGGCTGCATTGGTCCATGAGGGTGGGAGGAACAGGGTTCAAGACTGCTTTGGGTATAAACGGAGACAGCTCTCCGGGAGACAGACTTCAGTGAATTAGCTCAACATTATTCCAGAGTATAAGGAATATATAGGCTTGGGGAACCTGGTGACAAACCCTAATTTGTATCAAGTGGCACGCTCCCATCATATAGCTGGATTAGTGGAAACACGGTCCTATCAAAATGGCTAGAGCACTTGCCTCATTACCTTGTGGGTCATCAAAGGAAGAGTGTTTGCAGGGAACTGTGTAAAGGGTCACCCTTGAGATAAGTCAGGCATCCTGGACCTAGAGACATCCTACAGATAAGACTGAGTAGAGAGCAGGAAGCTTTTGCTGAGGGGAGGGAGTCCTCCATGTTGCCAAGTTTAGAGAAAGCTGACAGGCTATGGAAGACTGCAACCTCTGATTAACAGGGCCTTCTAACAAATTACTTTAACTCAATTACATCTTTAAAGACCCTGTCTCCAAATACAGTCACATCCTGATGTCCTGGAAGTTAGAGCTTTGATATATAGTGTTGAGGAAAGGGTATACACAATTGGACTCCAGAAATCCAAATCCCCTTCTTCCCCCAGTATCACTGCATAGTCAGACAGTCAGTCCTCTTCCATGACCCTGGCCTCTGGCAGCAATGATATTTTCATTGTCTTGACAGTTTTGCTTTTTCAGGCTCCCATGTGAATGAAACCTTATAGAGCTAGCCTGAGGGATGCCTTCTGCCAGTAGAGGTGGCAGGGTGATCTGTGTGCAGGTCCACACATAGAAGGGTCACATCCAAATTCCAGGACTGCCTGTGCCCCTAGAGCTGGTTTGACTGTGATGCTGGATGCATACACACTCTCAAAGGAGTGGCCACATCAGCCACAGGCCTCAGTTTACTCTCTATAGAGCAACTCTCCCAGTGCAGAAGAGGATAGCAACAATCAAGAGGCTATATGAAGTGGGTTAGCTGATAATGACACAGGTAGGAAAAGATAGTGGCCCATCCATCATCCAGAGGCCCCCATTCTACTGCCAGAGGGGTGGATCAACCTCTTTGGATGTGGCAGGCATCATCTTTCTATGTGAAATTTTTCTTTAGACACTTTACAGGATAGTTTATAAGACAATAGCATTAATATGTGGCGAAGGAGACAGCTCAGTGGGAAAGTGCCTATGGTAGGAGCATGACAACCTGAGCTCTGATCCTAGGATTTATGTAAAGGTTGTGTGTGGTAGCTTGTGCTGGTAATCCCAGTGCTGGATAGGCAAAGGTTGGAGGACCTCTGGGGCTCACTGGCTACACAGTTGAACTATGAGCTCTAGGTTCAAGAAAAGGCCTACTTCTGAAAATAAGGTAGGTAGCAATAGAGGAAGCCAGCCAGCATCCACCTCTGGACTCCACATCTGCACACATTCACACACACTTACACACACACACACACACACACACACTCACACACACACACACACAAATAAATGGAAATGTAAATAAGAGATATGGCTCTGAATTTTAGGGGATTTAGAAATGGAGGTTAAATATGGCTAAGATATTTACCAAGCAACAATGTCCTTCCTGCAAACATTCTCTAGCCATCTTCTGGTGTGGGGATTGGTGTAATATAAATGATATTGGTCAATTTTCATTTGCACTTGTTGAGAGCTGTCTCTGAGAGCAAGATGGGCCTTACCAGTTCAGTCAGATTCAAGCATGTTTCTCTCAAATGTCCTGAGAGAAGACTTGAGACAATTTGGCTGGGAATATCTGTCAGAGAGAACAAACAGATAAAATATTGCATCCTTGAGACAGCTAGTAGGCAAATCATTTGCATAAAGGTTATTAATGTTTATCTCATGGCATAAAACATTCCCATGGTGAGAACAAGACATTGGAAGTTCATTCATGGAGAAAAAAGTTCTATTCTGCTTGGGTCTCACAGTCTGGAACTCCAGCTGCCTAATGTAGAGTCCTTAGTCAGTTTCTGTTCGGTGTTGTGTTGTGGAATATTATTTTAAGATGTGTTACATTTGTTTATGTTGTGGAACATTTGTTTTAATGATGCAAAGATGTATTGTATTCTTTTATGTTGCATTAGTTTAACTCTGTGAAGTTGTGATATGTAGATGTAACCGACCGCCTTATTAAATAAGAAACACAGAGCCAATGTAAAGGTGAAAGCCCAAGAGGTCAGAGCTAGAAGCCTTACCCGCTTTCCGCCAGCTAGACTCTCCCGCCAAGAGATTTCTCC
>CABHPP010108770.1:840-21606 GCA_902168425.1 Peromyscus attwateri
ATATATATATATATATATATATATATATATATTTTTCTCATGAGCCATTCTAAAATACTGTGACATTAGAAAGGTTTGCTTTTCAGTGGGAATAGGAAGAAATAAACCAGTTCTCACCCCCCGCCCCCTGCCCCATAGACCATAATTCAATCCCAGTTCCCCACCGTTTTGACTACATTTGTCAATCTGTCTTTATTGAAGCTTCCTGCCTCGAATATCTAGGACAGAGCTCTGGAGCGTTGAACAAAATAGTAAAAGGGTCTGTGTATGTCGCTGGGTTCATTCCACATCGTTAAGTCAACAATGATAAGGGATATGCTTGAATAATAAGGTAAGCATGTGCCCTGTAGCGGTACAATTAGCACTGATTAAAAACACAGGAATTTGGGTCAATTTGTTGCCAAAACTCTGAGACACCGTCTTGGTTTTCGTTGCTAATCACTTTCAACTTTAGGGTCCCTAGCAAAACTGTGTGGTGACTCAAGAGATGCTTGCCCCCTGTACATTATTGTGTATAGAATTTCACCTTTGGGAATTCAAGTTCGTTGAGCGCCCTCCAACACAACCTTGCAGCAAAGGAAGAGACACCTAAGTACAAAGACTTACAAAGCGTCACTCTGTTTATTTAGATTAAGTCAACTGTCCTGTTTTTACTTCCGTGATAAAATGCCCTGACCTAAAAGCAACACAGGAGAGAAAATGGCTTATTTGACTTATACTTCCAGGTTGCAGAGAAGCCTGAGAGGCAGAAGCCTGAGATAGCTGGTCACATCATGTCTACAATGAAGAGAAGAAAGAAATGAACACACCCATGCTGCCTGCTTGCTTGCTCTCCTTACCCCTGTACAGTTTGGGACATTGCCTATGGAATGTGCTGTCCACAATCAATAATTAAGACAGTCCTCCATAGACATGTCCATAAGGCCAACCTGATCTAGAAAATCCCTCATTCTGATTCTTTCTTCCCGGTGACTCCACGTTGTGGCAAAGTTGACATTTAAAACCAACCGTCACCATCCTTGAAGCTACGCAACCACAATGCTAATGCCGGAAACTCTCTGACTTCGTCTTTATACATTCAAGGATTTTGTTTGTTTGTTTGTTTTTGTTTTTCCAACTTTCCATTTCAAATTTTCAGCTTACTGGTGTGATCTCTCTGTTTGTGTCTCTGCCCCCAAATGGCTGCCAAAGTTCCTAGCACCACATTTTCCTACACTCAACTTCAAAGGAAGGACAGAGTCTTGTTTCCATGCGTGTTTCTCTTTAGTTAGAGAAGTGCCCAATCAGATGTCCCCAAAGGGACCTTTGGTCGACATTCAGCCACACATCATTGGCATTGGAGTAAGATCTGTGGGAAATAAGCAAAGACAGAGAAGTGGGCTAGAAGAGCAAATCCAACAACAACATAAGGAGAGCCCCACACATACTGGGGCCTCAGGAAAGCACCCGTTGCTTCCAAACATCTCCCGTGAGCCATAAAGCTCATGAGTTCAAATACCCTTCACCTGACATTTGGGATAATGTGGATAAAGATAAGGCATAGGTCGAAAGAAATATTTCATGAACAAACTTTTATCTTTTATAAATTTTGATGGATAAAAAAATCAATACCACACTTCCTCTAATAGGCAGTTAAACAAATCTTTAGTCATAGTGATTGGCCTGACAAAATAGTGACAATTTGGCATTATTTAGTAATGTAAAAAGTTTTTTAAGCAGAACAACATGCAGGGTTGGAGAAATGGCTCAATGGCTAAGAGTACACACTGTTCTTGCTGAGGATCTAAAATCACAGCCACTTGTGTGGTGCCCTCTAAAGGTCTCCTTAGGGTGCTACAACCATGTGCACATACTCACACACAGACACATACATAGGTATGCGTAATTTAAAATAACAACGTGGTGTGAGGTTTTAAAACTCTATTTGAAATGCAAGGAGCCGGGGTGCCATATTTGACAGTTAACTGTTTCTAATGTTTGATTGCAAGCCATTGATACTTCCAATGATAACTAACAAAGAATTGATATCTCATCAACTAAAATGACACAGGGTTTTTTGTTGAACTTTCTAATTTTGGTTCTCAACAGAGTTTTCATTGGGAGGAAAACTATTTCACAGAGAGTGCCTTATTAATTTTGTATAATCAGCAATCGATCACTATGCCTTCCTGAGCATCTATTTCTACAAAGAAATGGATCATCACCCCTTGGATCCCCTCATGAGAAGAATAGAACACAAGGGGAGGTGTTTTGGAACAGCCTCTTCTTCTGCATGTGTCACCCCGAGAACAGCTCAACCTGCTCCCCTTACAAAGGAACCGCCAAATCCAATGTCCAATGTCCAAGTGCAAGGGCCCTTCTCCATCTGGCCTGGATAGAGTGGTCTTCTAGTGCAGCCTGGAGAAAATCTAAGAACAGCAAGTGTCCCAGGCTTCTGCTCTAGCAGAAACCAGCCACACAGCTCCGTACACATCCACATTCACTGCTGCTCTATCCCTAAGAGTAAAGAGACAGACTCAGCCTAGACGTCCATCAACAGATAAAATGATAGCGACAATGTGGGTGATTACACTCTGCCACTAAGAAGTACAATTATGACATATACAGGGAAATGGATGAGACTGGAAAATACCATATTAAGTAAGGTAACTCAGGCTCAGAAATCCAAATATCACATGTTCTCCCTCAATTGTGGACTCCAGTCTTCTGATTTTTGTGGATGCAGGTGTGGGTATAGTTCATGAAACAAAAAGGGGACCATGAGAAAGGGAAAGAGGAGCCTTACAGGGAGGAGGTGGGAGGGTCAGAGAACACATGTGATGTGAAAGTGACGGGGGTAGCCTGGTGCAATGGGGATGTGGGTAGAGAGAGGAGAGAAGGGAGGGCGGAAACAATAAAAAAATGCATATGAAAATGTCAAGGAAATTGGCTACTTTTTGTGCTAATTTTAAAAGAAATATAACAAATAAAAAATAAATTAGGCATGGATTGTTTTGGGCCCAAGGGTCAGTATTCAAGGATCTGACCCAAAACATTAGTGTCACCAAGAGCAGCTTCCTGCATTGGCCTCTTCTCTTTTCCTGGGTCCCTTTCTCTGACTGTCATAGTGGAATGTAATGGAACATGAAATGTGACTAACAGTTGCCTGGCTACCCACCACGCTTCCAGAGAGTGAAGCCTCATGGGCTGGACCCAGATAATGAGATTCAATTCCTCCCTGACTATGACTGGGGGAAGGGTAGGCATGTGACCCAGTCGTGGCCAATGAGGCAAAGGAAGAATTCAGAACTGGCTACTTTTTTTTGGGGGGGGGGGCAGGGGGAATAAACAAAAGAAGCAAAACACAAATGAAGAAGCCCAAACAAACAACTATGGGAAATAAAAATTTGCCTGCCAGGCAGGACTAAGTGTCCAAGTAAGGTTTTCTTTTTTCCTTGATTGTTTTCTTCCTGCTTGGAAGGCTAATAGAGTTGATGTTTGAAGGTCTGGCAGCCATGTGTGTCGTAAGAAAAACTGGAAGAATTGCACAGAGCTGGGAAATGCAGTCCTTCAGACTACTGCTGCCTGTGTGAGTTAATCCATGCTCTCTTCCTCCTTCTGTTCATTTTATAAAACATTTTAACTAGAACAAATAAATGTCAGATTCTACCTAGTTCCTGATGCCTAGACACTGGCCTTTGATAAAAAAGAGAACCAGGGGAGGTGTTTGGTGCCAGTGACATACTATTCTCCAAAAGAGACTTGACTAGGCAGACTCCAAAGTCAGTCACACATCTCCAGAGAAGAATGCTGTTCACATAAGCATTTCCCAAAGTCAAGCTTTAGGCCTTAGGTTGGTGTCTATTTTAATTTTACAAGGTGAAGCAAAGGATTTTTCTGGGCAGAAAAATGTTAATGGTATGTACCATTGATCTTAAAAGTAACTTTTGGTTGAAAGCATCAGGGTTACAGATTCTAAAATCCCTTGTCCCTGCTGTGTGTGTGTGTGTGTGTGTGTGTGTGTGTGTGTGTGTGTGTGTATTTGCAGATGGGAGTATATTATATACACATAAATATCAGCCCTAGAATTCTTCCCTTGTGTTCACTCTAAATATGAAATCAACGGATGGTTCATAAGAATTTGAATATATCAGGCTTTTTTCAGAAATAAAAGAATCATATCAGCAGTTAATAAAAAATATCATTGTTGGGTCAGATGAATTTTGAGACATCTCTATGTTGTGTATGTGTGTGTGTGTGTGTGTGTGTGTGTGTGTGTGTGTGTGTGTGTGTGTGTGAAGTGATGACTAGCTTGGAACTTGATATGTAGACCAGATTGGCCTCAAACTCATAGACATACTCCTGCCTCTAACCAACAAGGGTTGGGGTCAAAGGTGTGTGCCACCATGCCTGGCGACTCAATATTTTTTAAGGTGTATTTTTTTCTTTCTTAACTATGTGAATGTGTATATATCTATGCATGTGTGCATGCAGTCCAAGGAACCCAGAAGAAGGTATTTAATTCTTTGGAGCTAGAGAGAGTTACAGGCTGTTGTGAGCTGTCCAATGTTTGTGCTGGGAACTGGACTCAGGCCATATGCAAGAGCAGTATATATATTTAATTGCTGAGCTATCTTTCCAGGTTTGCAACTGGTATTTTGATGGTTAAAATTGTAGCAGTGTGTGTTTTAGGATTTTCATTAGTGTAACAGGTTGTGTAAAAGAAGAAAAACTTGGACAGGCTAATGATCTTTATTTTATTTTATTAATTTATTTATTTTTATTTTATGTGTATGAGTGTTTGAAAACTTGGACAGGCTAATGGTCTTTATTTTATTTTATTTTATTTTATTTTATTTATTTACTTTTATTTTATGTGTATGAGTGCTTGCCTTCATGTCTGTGTACCATATGTGTCCAGAGCTTGTGGAAGCTAGAAGAAAGTGTTGGATACCTTGGAAATGGAGTTAATGGATGGTAGTGAGCTGCCATGTGCATGCTGGGAATGGAACCTGGGTCCCCTGCAAGAGCAGCCAGAGCTCCTAACCACTGAATCATCTCTGCAGCCTCAGGTTGGTATTTTTACAACACATTTAGAAGTCTGTCTTAGGCATCTCTTGGTGTCCCTTGGTCCTGCTACACTGTAGAATGTCATCTCTCCTGTCTCCTCTCGCCTACAAATCATCATGTGTGCCATTTTCCTACTTCCTATCTTTATTTGAACATCCTTATAATTTCCTCTGTAAATGCCACAATAACTGTAACATGAGCTACTTATTATTTACTTTAAAAGTCTGATTTTACTTAGATTTGTTTGAAAAAAAGACTTTTGAAACTATGGTAATGCTGTGCCTGGGATGCTACCATCCCTTGTCAAAATGAGATCACTATGGCAATAAATGCAATGTGTAAACACAAAATACCATTACCTCCCTGGACTACTTGCTTCAGCTTTGAGCCTGACCTCTGTCAGTCTTTCCCTCATAAAGTGAGATTCCAAGAAATCAAGGAGCCTATATGTATATATATATATATATATATATATATATATATATATATAAATTTATCAAACAGACAATAACTGATGTAGCCAACAATAACAGAAACAAAACAAAACAAAAAAAAAAACAAAGGGTGGTGGAAAGGTCATGACATCATCACCACATGATTAAGTGTCAATCAAGTTCAGCTTTCTTGCCATCTACAGTCCTGTGCTCTTCCGTGGTTATCACTGTGGTTGTGACTAAGCAAGTTAGAAGGCTACAGTGATGGATGGGTGTAGACGGAACTTTCTTTGGGCTGCCAGCTCACAAAAACTGACACGGAGACGTATGAATTATGAAATCTCGACCTTAGCTTAGGCTTGTTTCTAACTAGCTCTTATAACTTAAATTGGTCCATTTCTATTCATCTATGTGCTGCCATGTGACTCATAGCTTTTACCTCTCCTCCTGCATGTCCTGTTTCCTCTCTTGTCTCTTTTGGCATCTCCCCAGCGCCTAGATTCAACTCCTCTCCTTCTCTCTCTTCCCAGAAGTCCTGCCTAACCTCTTCCTGCCTAGCTATTGATCAATTAAACCAATCAGAAGGCGCCATCTTGGCAAAGACACATCTCCACAGTGTACAAAAAGATTATTCCACAACAGATGACACAGGTCTGCTTTCACCTTTAGGAGCTGGGTCAGCCCAAATGAAGAAATCCCCTTTGCCTGGGAGTCTAGAAATAGGTTAAGAGTGTGATTCAGTGTCTGCCAAGCATTCGTTAGGTAACGAGGTGGTTTGAACGAGAAACGTCCTCCACTGGCTCAGGTGTTTGAACACTTTGTTCCCAACAGGTGGCATTGTTTGGGGACGTTATGGAACCTTTAGGAGTTGGACCCTTGCTGGAGGAAGTACATCATTGCAGGGGTGGGCTTTGAGGGGTTATATCTTTACCCCACTTCTGCTCACTCTCTGCTTCCTGTATACAAATGAAAAGGTGATCAACCGGCCTCGTCTTCCTGCCTCCATCCTTCCCTGAGGGTTGCCATGCCTCCCTGCTACATTGGACTCTACTCCTCCTGACTTGTAAGATAAAATAAAACCCTTTTCTTCTCCAAGTTTCTTCTGGTCGTGGTATTTATTTCATCTCAGCAGAAAGAAAAAAATTAGTGCAGATGGGATCCTTGGGTGATTCTGAGGAATAGTCTCTTTGGTATCTTCCATACAAGAAAGCCCTTATTCAGCCCTGTCTTCCCTTCTTAGAGGCTGTCCTGGAGAGAAGAACAGAAAGGTGGCAGGTGTCTGCACTGTTGATGCCAAAACCAAGTCGGATGCCAGGTGGCGGTGGTGGCGCATGCCTTTAATCCCAGCACTTGGGAGGCAGAGCCAGGTGGATCTCTGTGAGTTCGAGGCCAGCCTGATCTACCGAGTGAGATCCAGAACAGGCACCAAAACTACACAGAGAAACCCTGTCTCGGGGAAAACAAAACAAAACAAAACAAAAAAAGTTGGAGTGGTCCCAGACCTACTTTTCTCTTTTTTAAGGCAAGGTCTCATGTTGCCAGGCTGACTTCAAACTCAAAGCTGAGGATGACCTTGGTGTTTTGATTCCCCGCTGCCCCTACTTACTGAGTGACAGGATTACAGGCCTGCACCACCATACCCGGTTTATGTGGCCCTGGTGAGCAAAACGTAGGACCTCATGCTTACTAAGCAAGCACTCTATCTCCCGAGCACATCCCCGGATGTTAATTAAATAGCAAGCATTCTTTTCCTTTAAGGACCTGTTAGATAAATTGTCTGTGCCTTGCATCTGAACACTTTCAAAATCAAATCTCTTGCTGATGCCTCCCGAAGACATGGGTATTCCCAGTGCTT
Organism: Peromyscus attwateri; assembly: GCA_902168425.1. NCBI lineage: Eukaryota > Metazoa > Chordata > Mammalia > Rodentia > Cricetidae > Peromyscus > Peromyscus attwateri. The sequence continues at coordinate 8,179 of CABHPP010108770.1, forward strand.
AATCTGTTGATCCTACAAGTCTCTTGTTAATTGGCACTAATCTAATATTTAAGCTCCAAAAATGCAGTCAAAGTAGCCTTGTATGGGTTGGGTTATTTGAATGAGGGGAGTGAAAAGGACTAAGCAGATGCCATAATAGGTTGCTCAGTCTTCTCTCAGAGATCAGGCCTCAATTTCAGTTGCCTGAGACTGAGCAAGCCGTTTCTGAAAGGGCCATGAACAAAAGACAATTAATCACTGATGCCCCTGCCAGCAGGCACAGGAAGATAGGACACACCAAGCCTGGGCCACGGAGCCAGTCCCCACAGTCAGTATATTGCTAGGCCAGCCAGCCTCTATAACAGCTCAAGAACAAAGCCTGGGACTTGTCCAGGCTATCCAGAAATGGATAACTGTAACCCTCCACTAACCTTAGCCAATTAAAAGTTGCTAACATGATTGCCACTTGCATAAACCAATCCTGAGTCTGTTCCTATGTAGTCTGTAGACCCCAAGCCCCCCTTGCTTTACTCCCTATAAAAACCCTGCCTCTTTGCTATTTGGGGTCTCTCCTGCTCTGCTACTACATCAGAGGGACAGAGAGGCCCAGGTTAACTGGAAATAGTAAAAAGACTCTTTGCTTTTGCATCGGATTTGGTCTCTTGGTGGTCTTTAGGGGACTCTGGGTACAACAGGGAGATATGAACAGAGTAAGTGTGCTATATCATCAATGCAAAAAAAAATTAAAATTGTTACAGGCAGTAGATGTTTAAAGGGTTTAAAAGCTGGGTGTGTTGGAGCACACCTCAGTCACAACTCTCAGGAGGTGAAGGCAAGAAGACCAAGAGCAAAGGTCGTTCTTGATTACATAGCAAGCCCAGGTTCTGTATCAAAAACAAAAGAACTCATGAAGCTGGATGGTATAAGTGGGATAGCATGATGGGAGAACTTGGAAAGGAGGGAAATGGAAGGTGGGTTCCATTAAAACACATTGTATACATGTGTGAAATCATCAAACAACAAAGAAAATTATAGGGAAAAAGTTGAAAGGATATTGTAGCTAGGACACTGGAGAAAGCACTGGAGCTATGCCGGTGTGGATGGAGGGTGAGCAGGAACATCAGCCATATCTTCAGAAGGAGACAGTGGGAACTGAGGCTTCTGGGAAATCTTATTTGCTGATGTGGGTTTGTGAAGACCGTGAAGGAAGTGGCCCCGCCCACTGGTACGGCCTCTGATATCAGTGACTTCCAGTTCATACTGTCCTACAGATCTTACTGATTTCCTCTTATTGGAAGGGACTTGTGGGAAGGGTTGACAAGAAGTGTTAGTGGCTCTCAACCACCAAATCAGGATCTGACAGGGATCTGCTTATCCTACCGGAAGTGAAAAAGGTCAAGTTGGGATCCACCATTCCTTCATTCTTGAATCGGGGAATCGTCGTTAACCACACACCAGTCCCCGGAGTTGCTACTGATTGAATCTTGCCCTTCGAACCTTGCTATATTCAGACACATTTCCTGAATGGATTTTGGAGATGGCATCCTGGGAAATAATTGTGAGTACACACTACCCATGCTGTCATCCTGGGGGTCTGAGAGTTGTTGGCTTGATCAGTAACATTCTTGTCCTACAGGCATGAGAACCTTAGGTCAGTGATACTCACATGGTGGTGATGATGATTTAGGTGATGATGGTGATTGTGGTGGTGGTGATGACTGTGAAGGGGTGATTGTGATTTGATACTGCCGATGCAGTTGATGGTAGTGACAGTGAAGCTGATGGTGATGGTGGTGGTAACAGTGATGCTGATAGAGGCAATGGTCACAATGACGATGATATAATTCCATCCCACGTCTTACTGGTAAGTAAAGTCTTCAGTAGATTTTGCTTCCCCGGAGGATAAATTCCGTGATTCCTTTTATATGATGGTCATGTTTCAGAACACCTACTTAAAAAGGTTGGAGTGCCATTCCTGTGTGATCTCCAGTAGAAAGATGTTTGAGCGGAGAGGACAGAGAAGAAGGAGACAAAACAACAGGAATTATCATTCTGCCACCCGTCATTCTTCTTTCCTTGAGGCTATTTATATTCTTGTGACGTTGGTCTCTCTGGGTTCGTCACCAAGGTGGTAAACAGAGCATGGCGATCAGAGATAGCTTCCACGTTTAGGGGTCAGGGTGGTAGGATTTGAAGATACCTGACATTTGCAGTTTCTTCCTTTGCAGAGCCCATCTCCCTACTGAAGCAGCCATGTTCCCGGTTGACCTAGTCGTCAGTGATTACGTGCCATGACGCTTGAGTCCGTATCAACTTGCTCCACTAGATTCCACTCCTCTGACTTCAGGAATAAAGGCAGTAACACGATGCCTGTATAAGCCAGGGACTCAGTTTGAATGTTTTGCATGTTCACCTTGATGACCCCTGCAGTAAATCATGTATTTATTGTCTGATTAAGTCAAAATGGAGAAGATGAACAGAACCTATTATTCCTGTCTGTAGAGGGAGGCTGTGCCCTGTAGAGTGTCGAATTCTCTAACACTTCCACTTTAGTTGAACCTTGACACAAAGACTTGAAGAATAAACACACTACTGGTGCTGAAGGAGAATGCCTGGGGTGGAGGCACATAGTATGCGCTGTGTTCGTTACAGACCCGTACCCAAGCCTGTGGTGTTTATTCTGCTGAGGTGTGATGGGTGGAATGAGAAAGGATGTCAAGGGAGAACAGGGGAGGCTTCCTTTCATTACTTCCATCTCCTTTATAGTGCTTGGAGGAATCTTCCACTTGGAGCGAGGAACTAATATCGTGCTTGTATGATATGAGAGGCCAAAGCGAGGGTATGAGATGGAGGCATTTCAGCCTCAGAACAATAACTCCATTGATTGAGTTAAATGAATTTGACTCAGGCAGGGAGACACACTCCCCCAAGTGAGAACACCGTGGCTTCCCCCAGCAAACAGGAGCACGTGCCATAGCTAAGCTAGACAGAGGTAAACCAGATGTCTCGAACTCCCCCATCTGTGTATTTTAAATGCCTCCAAATTATCTGTGAATATTGACAGATTGAAATTCATAGATCTCTGCAGCTCACAGATACTGTGGGATATTTCCAAATTCCCTGAGTTAATTTATAACTGGAGATAAAAATTTTGAGCACTTATTGTGTATGGTTGGAAAGCTAGTTAGTGAGTCCATACGTGTTCCTAGGGCGCATTTGCTGAGAATTACAATTGCTTCTGGTAATGCCTCTTTCCACATTCACAGTAGCGTTAAATGTGGGCATCCGGGACAGAGAACTGCCTCACATCTGTCTGACCACATTCCCTCAAATAGGATGCGTTTCAGCTTGATTGTGTAACTATGGATTGAATTTAAATCAGTATTTTGCCTAAGAGAGAAATGAGGAGGGAAACGCATGGACATTATCGAAGCAAGTCTCAGATGTGAATCGAGGTGTTACAGAGAATTCAGACAGAGACTTGTAAATTAAAACACATCATAAAGAGCAGAAATACAACTAGTGGTGTACTATACTTGCCTAACACAGCTGATGCCCTGGGTCCCTCCCACCCCTACACTGTGAATGGAATCTCAAGAAATAGCAAAATAGTAAGAAAGAGGGACACATGAACTACACTATTTTAAAAGTTTGTATTTAGTCTATGTGCGTGTGTGTGTGTGTGTGTGTGTGTGTGTGTGTGTGTGTGTGTATGTGTGTGTGTGATATGAGTAGGTATTCGAGCTACAGGGTGCATGTAGAGGTCAGAGAATAACCTTGTGGAGCCTTTTCTGTCTTTCAACATTTATGTAGGTTCTGGGAATTAAGCCCAGGTCTCCAGGATTGTGCTACAAGCATCTTTACTCACTGAACCATCTTGCTGGGTCCTGGATGGTGCTTTGAACAAAGGGCCAGTTGCATCTCCTTCACTGACGCAGCAGCAATACTGGCTCTCCTCCATCTTTCACACTCTGCCCATCCATCGCCCTTATTTGCCAGGAGGGATGGGGGGTATTTGTTTATTCCTTCGCTGCTAAGATAGACAGAGATGCAGAGGGTATAGGAAGTCCACAGACACAGCAGGAAATTGATTCCTCTCACCTCCTACTCAATGAAGCTGTGTTCATAATTGTCTTACATCATACTTTCAATTTAATACATATGAATCGTAATGCTGGTATTAACAAGAATCGCAAAGACATTCTTTTCTGCGCTTTGTAGAGCTTTGCATTCAGTGTCACATTTAAATCTCCAAAGCACGTGGAGGTGCAGAGTGGTTATTAGTATTGTCCCCAATATACTATTGAAGAAGCAAATGAGGGATGGTAAAGGAGTCCCCAGGTGTCTGACCAATGGGCAGAATCCATCAGGCCACGTCCAGTGTCTGTGCATTATATGGAAAACAGAGAGACCCTGGCTTTGGGGTATGCTGTGGTGTATGCATCTGATGATGGATTACCCTGGGACCTCAGGCAAGGTGCTAAGCATTTACCCTTTGCTCTCCTCATCTGTGAAGTGAAGGGCCAGTGAGGGAAATGAAGATGGTGCCTGCTGCAGATGAGGGCATCCTAAACTACTGTTACAACTTGGACTCTTATGTCCTCCATCTGTCAAATGAACTTGTTCCCCGGGACTCACTGTCTCAGGGGGGATTTCTCAATGGTTTCCTCTCAAACCACACATCTCATCCGCTCAGCGTGCACTCCCTCCCCTTTCTCACTTCTCTAACCAGCACCGTTACTCACATTTCTTTGTTGCCTGTCCTGTCCGACTACCACACGAGTTCCGTGAGGGTGGGGATTCTCACCTGCCTCTGCTCACGCTCTCTACTCTGGCTTTGACACAGAGCAAGCATGTGGCTGTCTTCTTAAACAGTTGTGGGATGAGGTTCTCCAAGCCAAACAGCTACATCTTCATCAGATCTGCTGGGCCTGCTTGCAAGACATCACGGTGATGTGGCCCGTGTCCTGTTGATGTCCCCTTATAGGAGGGAGAGTGGAGAGAGTTGTTGGACCATCACCTGAGGCTTCAGCTCTCCTCCCATCCATTTGCATGTACATCTGTCATAACTTCAGATAGCTTTGGGTTCTAGAGTATACAGGCTGGAGGAGATTAACTGAGGGCTCTATCTAGGTGGCTGTGGGAAGCCACATTCATGCTGGGGAAAGACTTTCCAGTGCCGTTGCCTTGGGGAACCTCATGCCCTGTCCATACATCATTACCCACACTCCATAAGTAAGCTCACTAAACCCATTGGTTCCCCCTGGTGAACCTTAGTGGAATCTACTTTGAGCTGTGGTTGGGACCTTAGGAGGAAGGATAGATGCTGCTTATGTCTCCTTTGGTAAGGAATTTTCACAGCATCATTAATGCCATTTCTTCAGGGACAATGATCCCTCAAAGCTGAAAGCAAGTGAGAGTTTCAGTGCCACCCTGGCACCCCCTCTGAATCAATTCTCCACCAGAAGAGCTTTCTTGTGAACCACTGAGTTATCACCCAGTGACATCCAGTCTCCCGCACAGCATTAGCTGCCAACCATACTGTTGGCATTTGGGGGCTATTGGTTAAAATATCACTTGCAACATCCAGGTCTGAAGCAGGATGTCTACCTGTTAGATCCTGTGTGGTTGTGGTTGATATAAGCAAAACCTTTCGTAAACTTGAACCAGGACAAGATTTCTGAGTACCCAATTCATGATTTGACTGTCCTAGAGAAATTATAAAGTTATGTCCAACTATGTGAAAAAGACAAAGAGAATGTTTCTATGGAAATGACTGAAGATGTGGTCCATGAGTTAGCCTAGCTGGGCCATAAGAGGGAGATGAGCCCCTCCTCCTATGGAGAGAGCTCATGGGGATGACTTCTAGGGACCCAGAAATGGGAAAGCTCACATTTGTTTCAGAATATATTTAAAAATGCAAATAAAAGTGTAGGTCTAAGAAGATTCCCCAGCATGCCTCTCACCCTCTAACCCCTTCCCATCACCTTACCAAATGCCCTGCAGGGACCTAGAGAGTCTCCAGCCAGCAAGGTGAGAGGGGTCTTTGAATGTTTTCTCAAGACTGGGAAGTAAGGTGTCAATCCCTCGAGGAGGTGAGGTCAAGGTCAAGTCTATGCCTCATCAGATCATGATTGTCTTCCTTGGGAAAGTCTTTTCATTTGGACAAGGTGCTGGAAGGTCACATGATCCCAGAACAAGTTAAAAGTGACAGCTGTGTCCTCTCCCTGAGTCTAGCCACACTTCGGTGTCCTTTATCTCAACCCCATAGTTTCCCATGTCTGGAAATTTAAAGAACTCATTATTTAGCTCAAGCCTGCATTTTATCTCATTTATGGATGAGCATTGAGAAAAAAAAATGGTGAAGAAAAATAAAATCCCTTATTTTGCTAATGAGAGACATCTGTTTATTCCTCCTTTTTAAAATGTGCATTTGCTTAATAGGCAAGTTTAAAAAAAAAATGCCAATCAAGGCTGCCATGACTGGGGGGATTTATCAGAACTGGAGCTGTTTTCTATAATTAAAGTTGTATTGGGTGAAGTCCCCGCTGCTCACTTTGAGGGAGCTGGGGGTTGGGGGAGAGGTTGGTGGGGAGGGGTAGGTTTGAGAGAAAGGACTTGGAATGGCATGCTCCCTAAAGATGTCCACAACCTAACTCCAAAGCCTGTGATGCCATCATTCTGCATGGGGGAACGGGACTTCATAGATGTCCTTAATCCAAGGACCTTGGGAAGGGGAGACCCCCTGGAGTGCTAAGGTGGCACAATGGTAACCATCAACTCAGTGTGTGAGAGAGGTAAGAGGGTGAGCCAAAGGAGACCTGAAAGGCAGAGGTTGAACCACATCTCTAGAGCCTGGAAGAGGTAAGGAAGTAAATTCTACCTTAGATTCCCAGAAGGTGGTATCTCTGCCTTCTATGTGCCCTTGCTTCTTCTGACCTTCAGAGCCTTGTAAGGTTACAAATCCATGTTTGGGTTAAGCTACCTTAACCTTTAACCCTTAACCTTTGTGAAGACCTGTTACCATAACAATAGCAAATGAATGCACTCTGTATTTCTTTCTGAATGCCAGAAGAAGGGCAAAATCAACATTAAGATTGGCAGATGGACCACCAGGGAAGTCACTGACAACATTTAAGGAATGTTGGTAGTTGCTCGTGTAGGCAGATCAGGAAGCGGAGATGGGATGGGAAGTGAAGGCTTCTTTTGCCACAGCAGCAAACTTCTCCAACCACCATGCCTTTCCACCATGATGACTGTGCGCCTGCAGACTGTGAGCAGATATTGGTCTCACTGATGAGAAAACTAACTAAAATAAAACTAATGCTGGTGTTCTCCACCAGTGTCTGCCAGGTCTACCATCTCTGGGGAAGACTAGTGTCATCAACTATGATGCATGAGGAATGCATGTCTCTAGAGTATGAATGAAGTCCAGAAGGTCCTCCTAGGTAAGATCCATCTCAGTTGGCTGTTGTCTTGAATCCCCGATTAACCAGTGGTTCCCGAGCTTTCTCTTTCCACAGTGGCCGGGACTCTGTCATCTTATAGTGAAGATGTGGATTCATTACTCTGAGTAATTAAGTGTGATCACCTTCTAGCTGCCCAAGGAGCTTCAGTTTGACTAGTGTGGCTGGTATTTGCCTTGCCTGGAATTCTTTGTTTCCTTATAAAATATTTTAATGAGTCATTTTATTCATGTATATTAGTTGTACAAAATAATTTGTTTCATTACACTTTATACATGTATGTACTTTGACATAGTCTCTTGATTACCACCACCTATTTTCACCCTTCTGTTGCTTCATGTTCCCCCTGACCCTTTGGATTCCATATATAAAAGAAAACACATACATTTGTCTTTCAGAATCTAGCTTGTTTTGCTCATTGTGATAATCTCCATATTCTTCCTGCAAATGGCATTCTTTTGTTTTTCTTCTAGACCAAGTAATACTTCACTGCAGATAGATACCATATTTTCTTTATCCATTTTTTTTTCTCTGTCACCAAGGCTTACTCCATATTTTAGCTGTCATACATAGCACCACGATTAAATAACCAGACTCTGGTGGGGGGGTAGGATTAGGAATGGATTCCTTCAACCCAAGACCTCACAAGAGACAAATGAATGTGTGGGAACTGAGGGAACTTCCGGAGTCTGGGTAGATCCAGGAGAGTAGGTAAACCAAACATTTTCCTTATCACCTCATGGTACCAATGAAGGGCAACAAATGAAAGATTTTGTCAAACGCCACTCTTTGAGCTTTAAGATGGAAATAACCCACTTCCAAGCAGACATTTGTTCTCTACTTCAAAACCAGAGGAGGAAGAGCAGGAGAGGAGCCTTCCTAAGCTGCTCCCTAGAGTCCGCTGTGAGTATGAAACCTCCTTTATCTCCAAAACACAATTGCCTGATTCCCCCTCATAGTAGAAATTTCTAGGATAAAAAATTGTGTAGACTTTTTCTTCCTGCATAAGGTTTAGGGACACTGCCCCCCATACTTTATTAGAATATATTTTGCTTTGTTCAAATAAATGTTTCAATTAATTGAAACCATCGTGGTACCTACCCTACCATATGCCTGGTTTTGTGTTGGCTGTAAGGGGGTAGTTAAGCTCGGGTTCAGCCCATCTGTGCTGTCCAGTGGAAGAGACAGCCACACATACCCTCAAAAACTTGCAAAATCCACACTATTTGGGATCATCAGTGGCTCTCCACCTCACTGGGATGTATTTCCCTGAAGTCATTTTGTATTTATAGTCATTTATCTTTGGAGGATCGATTGGGTAAGACTGGATGCCTAATAAATTAGCCAGCCCAGAGGTGACAGGTTGCTCAAACCACGGCAGCTTGTCAACTACCAGGGCATCCACCATTGGCTTTCCCTTGGTGATTTGTCATGGCTTATAATTAATTACAGCTGGTAAATCCACAGCATCACAGCAGAGATAATAAATAATAGAAGCTTTTTTTCTAGATTATTTATTTACATTAATATGAATGCCTCTTCCTTTCCCTTCCCAAGAGCTCCTGGAGTGAGTCTTTGTATACAAAATTCTAATTAACATTCTTGGGTCTCTCACACTTTTATTTTCTCTTATATCAGGAAGAAATATTTTATTTCCTGATTATTGGCTACTATTGTAACATAAAATAGAACACTGAATGGTGACCTTGGCATGGGCAAACCATTAATTAGCCTTGGGATGCATGCCAGAAAACCTTCAGGTACATTCAAAGAAACAACTGCTTTCACTCTATAAGCAGAGAGGTGGAGAACATTGGCACCCTGCTGCTGAGTCATGTAGCTAAGAGAGTCCAACTCTGGGGAATGGCTTCGTGCTAAGACAGAAATTCTGCTAACGATGAAATAAGAGCCACGCTCTAGGTGGCGTTTACTGTTGTGATAAGGTACTGACTAAAACCAACATGGGGAGGAGTGGGTTTATTTAGCTTACAGCTCAGTCCATCACTGAGAGAAGTCAGGGCAGAAACTCAAGGCAGGAACCTGGAGGCAGGAACTGATGCAGGGGCCAGAGAGGAGTGCTGCTTACTGGCTTGCTCTCCATGGCTTGCTCCCAGAGATGGCACCACCCACAGTGGGCTGGACCATTCCCTGTCAATCACCAATGGAGATAATGCTGCACAGATGTGCACAAAGGCCACTCTGACCTGGCAAAGGTGTCCCTTGAGGTTTCCTACTCCCAGCTGACTTGTGTCTATGTTAGCGTCGTGCTAACAGCTGAAGCTAAATATGACAAGCCCAGTCCTAACTTGGTTACATTTTATGTGGAACGAGACACAGCAAAGAACAGTGCTACCGAGAGACACTGCATTTGGTCCTTGAAGAACAGGATGCAGGCAGCTGCGTGGACCAAAACTGGGAGCGGTTTACAGGATGTCGTGCTAAAGTCTATCATTTAATGAATCCTACTCTACTTGACTGTAGGGAGGACTGAGAAATGTGCTCAGCTTCACGGCTGTAGGAAATGAGTTTTATTTCATGGATCCATCACCTTTTACTTGCTCCCTTCACACTCTCAATACAAACTTGAAAACCACAGACTGACCGCTTACCACACTTGACAGTGTAAGCATAAAGACTTGGGACTTGGGGCCACCATACACTTACTGGGTGAGGAGGCGTCATTGTGAATACTGGTTGCAGGAAAAAAAAAGGGGGGGGGTTCACGAACTGTCTTTGTGGGGGCAGGTGTTGAAAGCAACACTGATAGCTGTCACTTCCCAGCAGGGACCGATTCACAGAGGTCATTGTTTTTGCAGAGTGCCTTGGTTGTGTGGAGATGCCATGACAAAAGAAAATACTGCTCCCAATGAGCAGGCTGGCCTCTCTAGCCCTATGGTAATGTAGATTATGAGGAGGGGGGATAAGTAATTCTTTTAGTAACTGTAATCCAGGGCTACGGAGCGTCAAAGAGACTCACGCTGGGCTGGGCTGGGTGGGTGGGGCTGGCAGATTCAGACACTCACAGCTACAGACTGGGGAAACTAGGTGCTAAGCTAGAGATTTATCGCTCTGGGTTCTGACTGTCAGCAGCCTAGCACTTAACAGCTACTGAAATAGTTGGCTCTGAGCAGCTGCTGCCAATGGCAGCTGGCAGAGGCAGCCAGTGCTTCAGCCCCCTTAGCCTTGGGTGTTAGGACTCCTTCAAGGCATGGCAGCTCACAGGAACTCTTTTAGTAAACTGAGCCTTCAGCCTCTTGCCTAACACTGCCCACCTCCTAGGAGTCTTGGCTAAAACTTTCATGTCGCTGGGCTGGTCCTGTGTTGTCTCCATGGCGTTTACTGCCACTTTTGTCTTTGGCTGTTCTCTGGAGCCTTCCAGCTGTCCCCTAATCACTAAAGCCCCATGACCACTGTTGTGCCATGCCTGCTTCGGAGCTCACGGCCGCTTTTCCTCAGCTCAGCACACTCTACTTACAATCAAAACCAGAGACAAGGGACTGGAGAGGTGGCTCCGCTGCTAATGTACTTGCTGCTCAAACTGGTCAAAGGTGCACTGGAGTTCAGATCCCAAGAGCCCTTGTAATTCCCCCTTGGGTACAGAGGGGCAGTGGAACCTTCGGAGCATACCAGTTAGCAAGATGAGCTCAGTTGGCAAGCTCTGGGTTCAGTGAGACACAGTCTTGTTAGCTGAGGCAGGGAGTGAGCAAAGGAGGAAGAGACTAGACATCAAGCCCTGGCTTCCATTCATACACACATACACACACTCACACTTATACACCCCCACACATGAAAACATGCATCCATACAAACACAACTTTAAATGGGTCCAAAATAAATCATAGGCGATAAGATAAGAAAAGACCACTCAAGATCCACTTTTCTGGGGCCCAGTGTTACACCACCAGATACAGGGCATCACAGGAGGGTTGTGTCTTGGCTGACTTGAAAAGGGAACCAAATATCTTGATCACATATCTAGGAGGGTGTGTGGCAAGGGCGTGATATGCAAATGAAGTATTGTATTTGGACCAACCTCAACAAAGCTCCTGGTACGGTCCCACCAATCACTGGCTTTCACACCCTTCCCATACTCAGTAGAAATAGCTGCAGGATCACTTACAGGTCAACCTATTTTTATTTTTCCACTTTATGGCTGGTGCAGAATATCCAGAGTAGTAGACTGAGGTCTTCTGGAGCAGGAATCTTGCTTTCAGTTGCTGTGGGCTTGCAGCTGGAGGGGCGTGTCCCTCGGAGTGGGGAAGAAGATGTTAAAGCCATAGGATGTCTTGGATGCAATGCAGATGCTTATTGAGGGATGCTTAGCTGGCAGATACCCAGATATGGTGAGGAATTTGACAGCCGCCACTCAAGTAGCTGAGTGAATTGTTCGCAAAGTTTCAATTATTCAAGGGGGAAAACCATTAAGAAGCTCCACATCCAAGGTTAACATAAACAATAGTGCTTAGCAGAGTGTAGAAGTTCTTATACTGTTTAACTGAGCTTAATAGCATTTAAAATGCCTTTAGGACAGCTTAGATCCCTCTAACCCAACTCAATATCATTGACCCACCAGGGATGTCCAACCTTGCAACACTGAAATATGGCATTGTTATCTACAAATTTGTTAGGGTGCCTTCATAACTAACTATTCTGGGATGCAAAAGATCAGTTGGCCATAGGTGGAATGGCCGGAAGGTTTCAAAAACAGGAATATACCTCTAACAGTGGAGGAGACTGGGAAGTCCTAGATTAGTAAGCCTGCAGATCTAATGTCTCATAAACGTTCTCTTCTTGGTTTATAAATACCCAACCTTGGGCTAGACATGTAACTTAGTGGGGTGGGTCACTTATTTTTGAATGCGAAGGGTGCTGGGTACAATTATATCTACCACATTTGTGCCCTCAGATGACAGATGGAGTAGGGAGCAAGAAGACTTGCTACTTGCTTTCTTCTTGGCACATCCAAGGTTTTTGTTTACTGATTATCTACAGCTGTAAAAGAAAACCACATCGCATCCTTCACCTCAACTAAGACCCACATCTGGAAATTTCCTAGAGTTAGAGTGCTGTAGAACCCCTGGAGGGATGAACACTCCTACCAGGGAGCCTCAGAGCCTGTCCATCAGATCTCAAGATTGTTCCTCTTGTTAAGTGCACTGTGGACCCAGCTTGCTCATGACATTGTATGCTGGGGCAAAGAAAGATCATTACTGTTAAAGATACCTGAGGAACTAGAGAGATGGCTCAATGCTAAAGAACAACAGTTGCTCTGGCAGGGGACCCAGGTTCTATTCCCAGCCTCCACATGGAAGCTCACACCAGCTGTAACTCCAGCTCCAGATCTGATGCCCTCTTCTGACCTTGACAAGTACTTCATGCATACACATGTATACACACACACACACACACACACACACACACACACACACACAATTTTTAAAGATACTTGAAATAAGCCAGCCTGCAGACACACTACCTTTGAAATCCACACAGCAACCCACACTACAAACACAGAGTATTTGTACAAACTCAGCAGCAGAGCACTGGCCTAGCATACATAAAGCCCTGGGCTTAATTTCCAGTCATATATATATATATATGTGTGTGTGTGTGTGTGGCTTAAGTTTTCCTGCCTGGCCCACAGTCAAGATAAATCTCTTTCACCTGCCAGTCCCACAGCCGCTCAGACCCAACCAAGGAAACACAGAGACTTCTATTGCTTATAAACTGTATGGCCGTGGCAGGCTTCTTGCTAACTATCCCTATATCTTAAGTTATCCATTTCCATAAATCTATACCTTGCCACATGGTTTGTGGCTTACCGGCATCTTTACATGCTGCTTGTCCTGGCGGTTGCTGGCTGGCAGGCTGGCAGGCAGGCTCCTTCTGCCTTCCTGCTCTTTTAATTCTCTCTGTTAGTCCCGCCTACTTCCTGCCTAGCCACTGGCCAATCAGTGCTTTATTAGCAACACATTTGCCATAC
>CABHPP010108771.1:0-15404 GCA_902168425.1 Peromyscus attwateri
GTAGAACTACAAGTTTACTATTAAAACACAGATTCAGAGGTTTACTTAGCTAACATCTTTCAAAAAGCATCCCCAAACCCATATATTCTAAGCCTATGAGAAGCCTTCTTCATATACTGTATTCATCCATATAAACAGCCTGCTGGAATAAACACCTTGTTTGTACTTGTGATAACTGACTACTTATTTCTCAACCAGCTAAACTGTACCTCTATAATTACCACTGATTTGTAGATGACTTCAGGAGAAACTATATGAATGTAGACCTGGAAGTCTAGCTGCCATGCTTCTTCAAGAATCTTGCCACTTAAAGCTGTTGATCTTAAGTTTGTTGCGGACTGAACCCAGGGGCTCATGTGTTCTGGGCAGGTGCTCTGCCACTGAACTCTACCCCACACCACAAAAGTATTATCTTTTGAAAGTAAAATTACACTTTCAGGTACATTTTTATAAACGAGAATAAAAAAATGCAAGAAGATAAGCTTATTTTAGATTGTACTGACTGATACTACTTACAGTATACCCACAGAAGACCTCAGTAGTGCTAAACGGTATTCAGAGCTTAATATAATCAGAAGTGCCTCTCCTTCATTAAGCTTCAGCAACTTAGAACTGTCCGATAAATTTGACAAAAATTGGGCATTAATGTATTTTGGCTTCTGAGTTTTATATGAAGAAGATGTAAACTATCTAAAGAGGTTTAGTATCTACATTTAAGATTCGCATCTTAGAAGGAAAGAACATGCTGCCAAAGCCTGCTGGGAGCCAAGAAGTTATTACCAGAAGCTGCAAAGTTTTGATAAGGAGCTGCGGAGTGTGCTGTTTGCTCTGCCTGCTGGGTTTCGGTCTCCCCAAGTACGCCCCAATTCTCCCTTGTAGAATAGAACCGTTTACTCTATGCCACCGTATATTCCTAGCAGGTAACTTGTTTTTTATTTTCCAGGGCTCACAGCTAAGAGTCTGCCTTGAGTCTCAGCTGAGATGCAGACTGGCACAGTGTTGGAACTTTAAGAGTACAGAAACTTCAGGAATTGAACTGAATGCATTCTGCATTAGGAGATGGCCCTGAGCCAGGTGTGGAATGCTAGGGTTTGAACTTGCACTGCTCTCCATGGGCTTGTGCATTTGAATACTTGATCTTCCCTGGTGTTTCTGCTTTGGGGACTTTTTTTTTTTTTTTTTTGGTTTTTTCGAGACAGGGTTCCTCTGTGTAGCTTTGCGCCTTTCCTGGAACTCACTTGGTAGCCCAGGCTGGCCTCGAACTCACAGAGATCCACCTGGCTCTGCCTCCCAAGTGCTGGGATTAAAGGCGTGTGCCGGCGCCGGCGCCGCCACCACCACCCGGCATTTTGGGGACCTTTAAGAGGTGGGGCAGAGCTGGAGAAAGCAGATTGCTGGGAAGGGGCACACAGGGGCTACAGCCAGGTTCTACTTTGCCCTCCCCTTGCTCCCTGCCTACTGACTTGCCCTAACCAGCAGCCTTAGGTCCCCATCCCCGTGTCCCGAGCTGCTCTGCAGCTGTGCTGTCCCTGCCAGAAAGGACTGAACACTTGCACGTGGTGAGTAACGCCTGTCCTTCCTCTCACCTCTCCCAGTTATTTTAACAGAGAAAAGGACACCAGCCAAGTGCCCTGCCTGCTTGTCCTCCTTCCCCACTCCTTTCCTTTCGTCCCTTCCTCCCTCTCCTGCTCTACACTTTGACAACAGCAATGCAAGCTGAAGCTGTACACTGATTTAGACTTAGACTTGTAAGTACAAAAAAAATCAAGTCTGGGAGGAAAACAAAAATAATTACATCAACAGAGTATATTACTCTGTACTTGAAAACAAAAGAATGAATGCTTTTATCCCTTCAAGTACATTTTCTTAGCATCTATAATTCAGTTAGAAAGATGGATTGAAACGGAAGTTTCTGTTTGCAATTTCCAGGATGACTCTGGGTAAATGACTTATACTCTGTTCTGCAAGTTCTCCTGTTTGTAAAGTGGCAACAACACTACTTATTACAAACTACATTCCTACTGATGTTGTAAGGATTGAAACTAATGTATTTAAAGTTCAGGTAACTGTAACTACTCAATATGCATTTGTGCACATGGTCACATAAAGACTTATATTTCTATTGTATTGAGATACATGATATCACATTTTGATGATTACTAAATAGCTAGCCTACCAGTTTATATATTTTACAAACTAAATTCAAGCAGTCAATGTATTAAATGTAGTAAGTCAATAGTATTTTCTAATATTTTTCAGGTGTAAGATATTTCCATCATCCTTAAGGATTTTCTACCTTAATAACAGGGGAGAAAAAAAAACCAGGTCTATATTAGAAGAAATAATCAGTCACCTGTTCAACAGATGTTTACTGTGCTTCTACGGTGTGTCATGCACCATACCAGACAGTGAGATTCAAGGATGAATAAGCATGTCAAAGGTCCTCAAAAAACTTAAGAGGATAGAAAACTAAAAATATACCTTCCCTCCTATTCTTTTACTCTTAAAGCTAAGTAGGAAAGAATTCTCACTTCTTCCAAGTCTTTATCTTTCCAGGTATCATTTCCATGATTTCAAGATGAGGGCAAACTACCCTGAACCTACACAAATATAATCCACTGGTCAAGTCAAGCATGAACAGGCCTTCCTCAATATTCCTTTGTTAGAAATCATCTATCAAGCATCTGGGAAGGTAGATGAGATTGTTCTTAGGAGCACCATGAGGGCAGTAGAGTATGTAAGTGGTCTGGATGATGACTGCACTCATAACGTGTATATGCACACACACACACATATTAAATACTACACAGACATAATTGTGCCTTCCAGATACCCCTAACTTCTAGATACGTTCATTTTGCAAAATACCTTTGCAGCTATGATGGAAGATTCAACTTCTTACAGTGTCTGTCTAGATGCTCTTGGGCTGCAATATGCTTACACAAAAATCTGAGCACTCTTAGGACACGCATGCCAATCCTATGCTGATCCTTTGATGATTTCAGGAACGTATTGCTTAGCTCTAAGCCAAGATCTAAGATCGACAGCTAGCTACTTGGTAAATATATAGAATGTAGGCTTAGTACTACGTTAACTAATCATAGAGTAAAGAAATCACATATAAGGATATTTTACTGTCACCTACACTCATATAAATTATCCAAACTAAGATCCCCCAATAATTCTTTGAAAATATAAACTAACAGATAATCAAGACTACTATGACTACAAACACATAAGCATATGCACTAGACTCTAAGACATATGTCCAATTACAAAATGAACCTGATGGCAAACCATCTTTTAAAATATTTGTTTATACCCAGAGATTAATGCTATTCTCAACTTTATACAGACAAGTTTCTTTTTGCAGTGGGCAGTGGTTAAGGCAGAAACTCATCACCTGGTCATGGTACGGAGAGTGACTGTTGAGTGTTCAGCTCTAAATGGGACCTCTTTTCACCACCCCTCCACTAAGGGTCAATTAACATTAAAGAAGGGAAACAGAAAACAATTTAAGACACAGAAGATGGGGAGGAGGTACTGTGAAATGTCTTCTGCACACGGCTTGGCTACTGCCTCATGAATTCAACAGCAGCCATGGTTATCTGCACAACATAGAGCCTGTCAACATTCCAGGATGGATCAGGGAAGACATATGAGGCAACCCTCTTATCTAAGGAGTTAATGGCTGCTAGGGGAGGATGAGCCACTGGGAAGCTGTCCATGCTCCAGTAACTAATACTATGCCCATGCACATGCAAACACCCCTTATTAAATTGTGTAGGTTATTGGGGGAAACAAACAACTCTGAAAGCGGGAGGGAAGTACTAGGAAGAAGGGCTCCAGAGGGCCTGGGGGCAGGGCTAAGAGAAGGGGATGAACGTGAACTTGATTAAACACATTAATTGTCAAGAATTAAAAAAAAATGATTAAATAAATGAGCATGACCATATGGACTTAACCTAAATGCATATCATGTCCTCAAATGAATAAATGTCTTGTTTTTTGGGGGGTTTTTGTTTGTTTGTTTTTTGAGACAGGGTTTCTCTGAGATATTGTTTTGTTTTTTTGGGTTTTTTGATGAATAAATGTCTACAGACTCAATACTCACTGCATTTCAATTGTACCTTTTAGGCAACCCTAACCTATTTTTGTGTCAAATAATGACTAAATTCTGTTAATTATTATTTTTGCAGTTTGGTCTACTTTAGACTTAAAATTCCTTCACAACAGACCAAGGAAAAGACTAAGCAGAGATGTGGAAGATCAGTCAAGTTCTAATTCTGACTTCTACAGATTTATAAAAGCTCCCTAACCTGGGTATGACTACTGGTAGACTGCCCAAGTTCCTATGGATGACCTTACAGCCATGCTCCAGGAGACTGCATGAACTGAACTCAGTGGGGTGGAAAGAAGGGAGGGAGGGAGGGAGGAGGGAGGGGGGGGGGGAGGGAGGGAGGCAGGCAGGCAGAAGGTATGAAGGAGGAATTTGGGGTTGATATGACCAAGATATATTGTATACATGTATGGAATTTTCTAAGAATAAAAAAGAATATTAAGTTCCTTTTTTTAAAAAAAATCCCTAACATTTCTATTCTTCAGATTTTTTCCTCTGAAAAAATGGGTAATGGTGTCTGTTCTATTACTCAAGAGACAACAAAAACCCAAAATTTATAAAAACACAGGATACATATAATCCTGGCTACTCTTTAATGAGTAGACTTCCACATACTCCATTATCACTTAATCTTTAAAAGAACTAAGGATACTGCATACAATCTTGCATTCAGACTCTGGAACTAACATTCACAAATAAATCATTATAAAATATCTCCTCAGGAAGAAAATTAAAAAAAAACACCAATGGTATTTAATTTGATATTACTGAATTTCAGTAAATTAAATGCAAAGGGTGACCTTTGTTGGCCTCTGTATAAAATATTTTACTTCTATAATCTAGTCTATAACTTGTGCAGGACAGTTAGGTGTGACTCATACGTAAAGTATCAATTAGCACTATTTAGAGTGCTAGATGTCTATACTACTTTTCTAGATACAGTAGTGCATCACTCATTAAAGGTTTACAACTTGCTTACCCAAAGAATGCATATCTGATGCCATCATTTTCCATAGGTTGGTAAAATGATGCTAAGAAAGCAACTTCAGAGAGCAAACTTATTTTCAACTGGCCAGTTAATTATTTGTGTATGCATGCGCACATGCTGAAGATTGAACCCACCTAATCAGGACTTCACTGAACTACATTCCCAGCCTAAATATTATTAATACTGCTAAACTCCAAATTTGCAAGTATAGGAGATTTAATTCAACCCATAAGCTATTTATCAACCTTGTTCAAGCTCTAAGTCTAGTTACCAGATAGCAATGTTTCTGAAACTTATCTCATTATGAAAATCCACTCCAAGAGCTTATGAATTCATCCCATATCTTTGGCTAGTGTTCTAATTTTACATGAATCTATTGTTGAAAAGTAGTTAACTGATATATTATACATTTTGAATCTGTAGTGCCATCTGGGAGGAATTTAAATGATTTCAATTATGTGTGCATTTTATGCCAAAGCACAGGATACTACTTTTTCCCTAATGTTATATTTAAAGGCAGAGCTAGTTAATTTGCTGTATGAAAAAGGTTCCTTTATACAGCACAGTAACATTACGTGCCTTAACAATTATAAAGCCAGTACTGAATCTCAGGCACAGCCACAGAAGACAGTTAGAGGATATATTACTTATTTCTTGACTAAAGACAGGGTCCCATGAAGATAATCAAGTCCAGCTTACTTAGAAATCACATCTTATCCTTTCTAAGAGATGAAAACTGTCACTCAGAGAGATAAAGTCACTTGCTTAAGTGACTAGTCCTGGTGGCTGAGCCAGAAGAACCTAAGTACAATCCCTATGTTCTTGAGATGGTCAAGAACATTCTGAACTTTTAGAGACCAAAATGATGACAAAACTATTACATTACAGATGAAAGCATCCTTATCTAAAATACTTGGTACTGGAATTGTTTCAGATTTAAAACATTTTTTCATGTACATAATGAGGTACCTTGTTGAGTGAAATTCATTTATGTTTTATATACATTTACACACAGTCTGAAGATAATTTTATACAAGATTTTTGGTCTGCCTGAATGTTGACTATGAGTCACTACATGTAGTCAGATGCATAATCTTCCATTTGTGGCATCATAGTGACACTTGAAAAAAAGTTTCAGTTTTTGAAGCATTTCATATTCCAAAATTCTTCATCAAGGATGTTCATTCTAAATTCATATTTTCCCATAAAGCTAATTCCTTCTTGAATCAAATTAGGTTCAGGATGCATCCTATAAATTATCCATAATAAAACTGGTGGAAGAAAGCATTGTTTTAAATATTAAACAAATTAACACTGCTAAGGTAATGATTGGTACTATTGTATGTCTCTACTGTTTCTGAAGCACATGTTCACAAACTTTAACACTTGTTTCCATAATACATCAATTAGAAAAGCAAGCATATATTATATTAGATGTATTATAGGAGATACTTTTTTCAAATATAGTTTTCTTAAAGATCAATTTATTTATTATGTATACAGTATTCTGCCTGCATGTCTGCCTGCATGTCAGAAGAGAGCACCAGATCTCATTACAGATGGCTGTGAGCCACCATGTGGTTGTTGGGAATTGAACTCAGAACCTCTGGAAGAGTAGCCAGTGCTCTTAACCTGTGAGCCATCTCTCCAGCCCAGGGATACTTCTTTAGTAAGTATTTTAAGCAATAACTGACTTCTTAAAATTAAAATTACATTTTTGGTATATAAAAAGTTAGGTTCAGATTAATTCTGAGAGGCTTCTTATATAATATAAATATAAATATAATAGAAAACAAAGTTTATCAACAATTTCATGACTGTTCTCAAATTTACTGCATAGCTCACTGTTTACATAATTTTTAGTAAGAGAACAAAATTCCCCAAATATGTTCATTGTAGTATTCAAGTGTGTATGTTCAAGTGGATATGGAAGACTACAGTATGGACCACTTTCACCAACTTAGATCAATAGATATGCACAAAATGCTTAAATGACTGTGGATCACAAAAACTATTAAATGAGCAATCAGGCTGTGGCTAAAGCTCACTGGTAACAAGCTTGCTTAGCATGTAAAGATCCTAGGTTTGATTCTTAGCCCTGCAAAAACAAAAGCAAACAAGGAGACATACACATGCACACACAGGGGTTGGGGGAACAGGAGGGAGGGAGACTGATTCATTTCTTTAATAAACTGAGTCAGCAAAAGAAAGGTCCCTTCTATTATAGTTCCCATTCCTACAGGTGTATCCTTTGAGTGATGTAGGGTGTGTAGGATAGTTAGATAGTAGGTTTCTAGAAGTTTGTAAGGTTTACTAAAAGGTATTATGGACAAGGGTGTATCTCAGTGTTAGGTATGCCTGTCTAGCACATGTGACCTACTGGGTCCTACCTCCCCACCACTGCAAAATCAACCAACCAACCAGATCACCACCTTCAACACTCTTTCCCTAGAGCAGTGGTTCTCAACCCTCCTAATGCTGCGACCCTTTTACACAGTTCCTCATGTTGTGGTGACCCCCCAACCATCAAATTATTTTTGTTGTTACTTCATAACTGTAATTTTGCTTTTATGAATCGTAATGTAAATACTGTGTTTTCTGATGTTCTTAGGCTACTCCTGTGAAAAGGCCATTTGACCCAAGGGGTCACGACCCACAGGCTGAGTACCCCTGCCCTAGCACTATATTTGTTTCCCTTTTTTTACAGTACATAGGTTTAGTCATAAAATAAATATTTCAATGATATAGTCATATAGGAAAAATTTTTATTTGTTTACAAATATCAGTGTATAAGCTTGAATCCTTCAATTCACCTGATTTCCTCTGATTTAATAGATATGAATTTTCTTCCTATATATTATGAAGTATCCATCAAATCTTTATTTGTATAGTAATTCCAATTAAATAAAAGTGGAACCCAGACATTTTTACTATAGCTTTTATTATTATTGTATGAAGGCTCATTTGTAAAACAATCAATTTAAGACCTCATGCAGCCAAATAATTCTTTGTACAGGAAGCTCATTGATAAATCAAATACAATGCCATTATCTTCCAAAAGGTGACCTAATATTCATTTGTAGATAATAAAGCAATTATACATTTTTAAATAAACAGAAACTATCAACAAAGAGATAGGCATGAATTGCTAGTTATAGACATTTCTTCGGAAGATTTAACAACATCTGCCTCACAACATCCCTGTGAGGTAGGGAGGTGGATTCATGACAACAATGTCACATGCACCAAGATCACATGTAGAAAAGTTGCTCTATTTGTTAAGTTTCAAAACAAATAACATCCATGAATCAGTTCTACTTAGAAGTCCAAGAAAACCAGGTTGTTGTTTTTTCCTTCCTCCATCAAAGGCTTTTCAGTCTTCTGAAAATTGGTAAAGCAAGTATCACGGCATTTTCCAAAGTTCTAACCATGAAGTATCTGCCAAAGTCCCTCTCTTCTGTCTCTAGATGGCGACTGCTTAGTTGTCCTCTGCACACAGAATTCAAGCAGGTGTCTTCTTTAAAAGCACTACTTTCTTTTCATTCTTCAACGTTAAAATTGCATTGAAACTGTCATGCTTCTTCCAGGAGCTTCTCTCAGTCAGAATCATTTGTATCTTTCCATTAGAATCAACTTCAGATGTTCTTCTTCCAAGGAAAATAGTGACTTCACTAAGTTAAAAAATAACCAAGGCCAGAGAAGTTCTCCAGCAAGGAAAATTAGCTGTCTTCACGGTAGGGGAAAAAAAAAATCCATCTTGGAGAACTAATTTTTTTTTTTTAACTTAAAAACAAGAAACCACCACTATCCAGTAAGTATAGGATGAAAGGGAATAAAGAGTCCAACTTTTCCATAAAAAGAAAAAAATATTCAAGTAGAATTTTTTTTTTTAAAAAAAAGTGGTAGTTGGAGAAAAGGATAGGAATCTATCTAGATATGTGATATTTTGTATTTATTTCTCACTGCCCAATAAATCTTTCTCCTGCATAACTCTAGTATGTTCCTCTGTCTGGTATGAGTTCAGGGTCTGACTCCTAGTCCTGTACGTGATAAGGCTCCTAAAATCCCATTAAAGATCCTTCTCTTTCTTTGTCATGGAACCGAAGACTTTGTGGCCACATATAGTCATGACAAAACAGGTAATACCTCTTGAAAGAGGTATGACTACTAGCTGGGGGTGGTGATGAACACCTGTAATTCCAGCCCTTGGGAAGCTAAGACAAGAAGAAAGTTCAAGGTCAGTCTGAGCTACATTGCCAGACCCCATCTCACAAAGCAAAGCAAAGCAAAGCGAAGCGAAGCGAAGCAAAGCCAAGCTAAGGGTATATACAGCAGCAGTGTGCTTAGACTTAGACAACACACATGATCTGTTTCATTACATAAGTTAGCAAATTAATACTATTTATTCTCTGTATTGGACAGGGGAGTACTGTATTTTGTAGAACATGAGACATGAGAAAGCCCTTACGTGGTTTCTTTAATAGTAATTTAGCTTACAAATAAGGATATCCTAAAAAAAAAATTAGCTACAAAAATATATTAAGCCACAGGATCAAATAAGTTTTCTAAAAACACATTTTCTAACAAGCACTGCCATTAACCTCACATTTATAGACACCAAAGTTATCACCTTGGATTAAGAAAGCATTTTGCAGATTTAAGAGTGTCATGGACTACTTTTATTGTTGAAAATTTAAACAAACCTCTTTGGTGTCTCAGGTAGATGGGAGTAAAAGTTTTTTAACATTAATTTCTTCAGGACTTCCTATTCCACTAAGCACGCAAAGCTTTTAAAATGTCCTATGAGATAACCACAGCATTGCTGCATTGCTTGAAGATAAATGCAGAAGTTTACTAAACTCTTTAAAATGCCTGTGCTCCAAAACACAAGCCCTCCAAAGCAAACTGGGTGGAACAATGCCAAAAAAAAAGTACTGATCATAGATGTGATCATTTAAAACAACCAGCTGACAGTGCAATAAGAAAACAGCCATTTGTAGAGCAATAATTATACTAGAAATCAATGATCTGAAATGAATAACTTTAATATTCAAAACAATACACCTTAAAAATTAGGTAGCAAGTGAATTCTATTCATATTCTCTCTATATAATGACTACTTCCTATATGATGAAGAGAAAAAAGAAGACAGGAAATCTCCACATTTGAATACAGTAAAAGTATGCCCAGTGTTATGTTCTTTAAAAATATTAGTATTTTTATAAGAATTTTTCCTATCAAGTTTCTTTTTTCCTTTGAAATAACCCATGGATATTGCTGACTTTGCTAATGCATAAAATAGTAAAACCATCACATTATGGGGGCATAAGAGAAGAAATCACTAACAGGAATTAGTATATTGGAAAAATGTTAACAATCTAGGAATACAGGGAAACTTGTTAGTCCTGATAAACAGTATCTACAAAAACTTCACAGTTGATATTTGGTAAAAGATTCTGAATGTAAAAGATCCCACTGTTCTTAGCACTTAATACTGTACTAGGTAGGGCTATTAGCCAGGAAACTGAAATACAAGGCACCTAGACAGAAAGTAATACAGTAAAGCTTTATCAACTGGCAGAAAACTTAATTTTATCCATAAAAAATCCTAAGGAATCCACTTTAAAACTACTAAGATTGATACTTTAATTTTAATAAATCCTTATCAGAATCCCAAACAGTTTCTCTGTAGGAATGTAGAGGGAATTTCTATAGAATAAACTTTGCTTAGAAATTTTAAGGCAGTGGTGAAGCACGCCTTTAATCCCAGAACTTGGGAGGCAGAGGCAGGTGGATCTCTGTGAGTTCAAGGCCAGTCTGGTCTACAGAGCGAGTTCCAGGACAGACTCCAAAGCTACACAGAGAAACCCTGTCTTAAAAAAACCAAAAATGAAAAAGAAAAAGAAAAAAAAAAAAAAAAAGAAATTTTAGGGACTTAAGAGTCAACCTTTAAAGAGAAGAAAAAGGCTATACAAATCATATTTCCCAATTTTAAAGTTTAATCCAAAGCTAAAATAATGAAGGCAATGTAGTACTGGTATAAGGGTAGAACTTATCAACAGGCCAAAACTGAGAGCCCAGAAATAAATTTCCATTTTTATGATCTTTGTTCAGAATGCCAAGATATTTTCAATGGAGAAGGAATGGACTTAAAAAAAATAGTAGTACTGAGAAAAGTAGATAATCACATAAAAGAAAAAAAGCAAGTCTCTACCTCATATCATATGCAAAAAATGGATCAGGGATTAAAATTGAAGAGCTGAAAACTCAGGAGAAAATATGTGTTGCAAATCTTTTGACCTCAGACGAGTCAGTGATTTCTTAACATATGACATCAAAAAACACAAGCAACTAAAGAAAAAATATAAATAAATCAGAAATAAAAAAATGTTAAAACTTTTTTTAAAGTATTTATTTATTATGTATACAGTGTTCTGCCTGCAAGTGTCCCTGCACGCAAGAAGAGGGCACCAGATCTCATTACAGATGGCTGTGAGTCACCATGTGGCTGCTGGGAATTGAACCAGGGTCCTCTGAAAGAGCAGCCAGTGCTCTTAACCACCGAGCCATCTTTCCAGCCCCTGTTAAAACTTTTATACTGCAAAGCACTTCCAAAAAAAAAGAGACAACCTACTGAATTAGAGAAACCATTTGCAAATCATTTACATGATAAAAGTTTAATATCTAGAATATATAAAGGACTCCCACAAATCAAAAATAAAGAGACAAATCTCAACTGAAACTGGGTAAAGGATCTGAGCAGCAGTTCTCTGAAGATATACAAGTGGTCTATAGGCATATCAAAAGGTGCCATTAGGGAAACCAAAATCACAATCAAATACAAATTCATCCAGGAGGATGGCGCTCACAAAAAAGATGAGGGAAAAGGGTGCTGCTCAGTGCAGAGCACTGGCTCAACACACTTGGGGCTCTGGGTTCAAAGCCAGCTGCAGGAGGGTTGAGGGAGACCAACAATAAAAAGTTCTGGTGCTATGTAAAGAAAAGAACCCTTACACTCTAGTGAAGGAAGTGCAAATTGGTGCAGCTGCTTGCCACACAGTCTGGCGATTCCTCTAAAGCATTACCACTGAATGAACGTATGACTCAGTGCATATTATATGAGTTCTTATACATGGAATGTACAGAATAGAGAAACCCACACAGGCAGAATAGATTCACGATTGTGTAGTGTTGGAGATGAAGGAGAATATGTATATGTAGGCAAAGGAGGAAATCCCTGATGGGTACTGGTTTGCTTTTATCTTGGACAAGGAGCAGGCATGGTGAAAATTCATTATAGTTAAGGTTGTAGAATTATGTGAATATGTTAAAACTACTGAATTGTACATTTTAATATGTGAATAGTAAATAGCATATTAAGTATTGTTTAGCATGTGAATTATTTCTCTAAAAAGCTGCCATTAAAAATAGTCAAGGGAGCCCGGCAATGTTGGCACACGCCTTTAATCCCAGCACTTGGGAGGCAGAGGCAGGCGGATCTCTTTTGAGTCTAAGGCCAGTCTACAGAGTGAGTTCCAGGACAGTCAGGGTTGCACAGAGAAACCCTGTCTCAAAAAACCAAAATACATAAATAAACAAACAAATAGTAAAGGGAATATTAACAGCCTTTTGTTAGAATTATGATATTAAGCTGATTATTCTTCAAATATGTAACTTTGCTAGTTCTACTAAATATATGTGTTTATTTATGTTAACAAACAACTTGATTCGCTTTGATGTACCTTGTTCTATTATCTCAGTTAACAGCAGGAACAGCAAAGAGCCATTTATTTGTTTAAAAAAAAACTATTCATTATTTACTGTTTATCTAAAATAAGTAGAAATATATGAGAGATAGCTAGAAATTCAAGTCAATGAGGCCTAGTTTGGAAGTTGAGAACTCCCGAATAGGGAGTTAAACATGCAGAGGCCAACATGTAATTTGAACAATAATAAAAATCAGGAGGGTGAGTGTTTGAAAAGTGACACTCTCTTATAGTTTATACAGAGAGAACTCCCTTGACCAGACTCTAATGACCCAAATTTCTGGAGAGCTCTCTGATGTAATCCAGCCATTTAGCAGATAAGGTTAAGAACACTCTGATTGTTTCTACTTTTGTAAAATGAAGTGATTTCTTTCCTTTTTTTTTAAAGAAAGATGTATGTATGTATGTATGTATGTATGTATGTATGTATGTATGTGTGAGTGTTCTGTCTTCCTGTACATCTTCATGACAGAAGAGGGCATCAGATCCCATTGTAAATGGTTCTGAGCCACCATGTGGTTCCTGGGAATTGAACTCAGGCCCTCTGGAAGAGCAACCAGTGCTCTTAACCACTGAGCCATCTCTCCAGCCCATGAAGTGATTTGTGAACTACACAATGGTCAAAGTCCCTTCTATCTCCAAAGTCTTACTATTTTTAAACTTCAATTTAGTAAAAGTCATAAAAATTAACATATTGGTCAATAAACTAAATTGTAAATGGCAATGGCAAACTGACATAAACGTTTGAACACAGTGTATAGTCGTCTCAATAGTTTTCATATCCATACTTTCGATACTCCACAGCAAGACAGTCACTGGGGCAGACTTTCAACATTCTTTACCAAACTGTCATTTTATTTTCATGTGAAGTGTGAGTCTAATGTCTGAAACAAGCATTTGCCTGACTTTACAGGTTAGTTTCAAAGGTCTGGAAGAAGTCAGCTGTCACTAGATAATACCCCTCTGGCTTCACTTCTAAAAACTTCAGTAGTTTATACACTCCATTTAAACTCATCACTCTTTACGATCACCCATATCACAAATTTCACTATGTATGTGGCTTGTCTGTCTCTCTCTACGTTTGTTATATTAAGGTCTCAACCCTTAATACTCCTAAAAGTAAAATCAATTAGAAATAAAAGCGTTTTCCTTATGTACCAGAGCAGCCCTGTCCAAATCATAAACCTCTCTCCAATGGAATCCACACAATGGTTTTTAGAAGTCCTCCAAGGGAAGAGATCATAGTCTACACCAATCTCATCCATGGTGAGGTACCACATAGCTAACTTCAGCTAGACAGCTAGACAGCTGTAGAAAGAAGCTGACAGCCACTGGAGATGAATGACTCCATACCCTCCTTCATTAACAGGAACAGCTGGAAAGGGGAGACAAGGGACTAACCCATACTGGAAGTAGCTTAGAAATGTCTGGGTCTCACAGAATCATTTCTTCTTATAAATAACCTATACTGAGTGATAATGCCTCACAAAAGGTTTTAGCAATTTTTAACATTTCCACAAAATCTTGGATGACTTCAGAAGAAAATGAAAAGTAGTTTTGCAAAAATTTAAGACAGAAAATCAGGTATATCTATTCAGAAAACTACTTAACAATCTTGGTCGATAAACTATATTCTTTGTTGCATTTTATTTTAAAAGACATAAATTGCTTCTCAGTTTGCAGAGAATGCAGATCAGTATTTAAGCAGCAAATTAACAAGGTGGCACTTGTTATAAAATGCCACCCTTTCACAATTATGGTAAAGTAAACTCTGTATCCCTAAATTGCTGAGTTATGATCACAACTTTTCTTAGCTTTCATATTAATTCTGAAAAATCTAGTATAATTTTTGAGGTTTGACAATGCAAAGTCACAACTATAGCAGTTAAGGGAACTGTACAATGTAAAATTTTTGCCTATAATTTTATCAGTGATAAAAATCACTTCTTATTAAGTTAAATCCCAGCTTTATAGATTTATCTAAACAAAAATTATCTACAGCTATTACTTTTACTTTAGCTCCTAACTACAACCTTCTAAGTTCTTTTTACTGCTTAAAAAGGAAGGAGATATATGCCTAGATGTATATAACATATGGTAAGTTAGACCCTTTTGAGACAAGGTCCCACTATGTAACCCTAGCTGGCCTGGAACTCATGGAGCTCTACTTGCCCCTGTCTCCTGAGGATTAAAGGCGTATGCTAGCATGCCAGGAAGTGCTTAGGCTTCATAACACGAGTCACTTTTTTCTGATTTGTAACATCTGCAAATAAGTACAAACTGTATCTAATTTATAAAAAGTATATTCTGATATACTTTAGCTCACTTAAATATAAATAATTTTTTAAAAATTGGTTAAAATGTTACCTAAAATACGGAAATTGCAGAAAAATCTCCAGATATAATTTCAATTCTAGTCCCTTTCTGAAACTTAGATAATAGATATAAATGGAGTGGATCAACCCAGGTGTTTATTATTATACTGTTTTATAGCAAAAAGCAATATACTAGAAAGTATTTCTGCATACAC
>CABHPP010108773.1:0-12483 GCA_902168425.1 Peromyscus attwateri
GGTGGTAGAGGTGATGGAGGTGGAGGTGGTGGTGGTAGAGGTGATGGAGGTGGAGGTGGTGGTGGTGGTGGAGGTGATGGAGGTGGAGGTGGTGGAGGTGATAGAGGTGGTGGTGGAGGTGATGGTGGTAGAGGTGGTGGAGGTGGTGGTGATGATGGAGGTGGTGGAGGTGATGGTGGTGGAGGTAGTGATACAGGCAGCAGTGGTGATGGAGGTGTCATAACCTTATGAGTGATTCACCCCTTAGAAAAATGCCAAGAAACCCCTGCTCTGGTGAGATTTAGAGAAAAATATTGAACAAGCAGTTATTTTCCTTGTAATTATTCCCTGAACCAGACACCATGACAACTATTTGAAGCCATTTCAGATCTTGAACAGCCCCATCTTGGAAAGGGAAGAGCACCCCGCAGCATCAGGAGGCCACACAGGGAAGTGTCCCGCCCTCTTCACTGCCCCTCTAACATTTCAAAGACTTCTTTTGAACAAAGTTTCTTAGTTCCAAGGGTTGGCTAGGCCATTGTTTAAAAGGCTCAAGGAAAAAGGATATTCCAGTCAGATCTGCAGAATTGCAGCAGCTCCAGGGCTTTGGGTCCTACATTCAGGATTCCAAAAACAACAGGTTGCACCCTGGGGTCTTAGCCACATGCCCCGGTCTTATCTAACACACCCAGTAGTCAAAAAAAAAACAGAAACAAACAAAGCCACAGTGGAATGCAATGAGCCCCAGGGGAAGTTTCTGGAGAGGAAACTGAAGGCAAACACTCCCACCGGGGCCTGGTGCTTGTGGGGCAGGCACTACACTGGACAGAGTCATCTCCCCCA
The DNA here is from genome assembly GCA_902168425.1 of Peromyscus attwateri. NCBI lineage: Eukaryota > Metazoa > Chordata > Mammalia > Rodentia > Cricetidae > Peromyscus > Peromyscus attwateri. Next base: position 823 of record CABHPP010108773.1, read on the forward strand.
GCCCCTGAAATACTTTCTTTCATCTGTTTTTCCCTGTTTGTTTCTCCAGATGAATCTTAAAGCATTTGTTATCATCTACCCCCAAACCTACACATTATCAATTCACCGGAAAAACCTTTAGTCTACTGAGTTCTCCCATCTAAGAGAACCACGCATATAATCTACACTTGGTTAGCTTCTTTGGGGTCCTCAATGGGAAGTTTTGAGTTTTGTTCCATAGGCCATGAACTGGATTATTTATAGGTACTTATTCGCTGCTTCATGGATCCTGTCCTGTGTAGACTGTGTGACTAAGTAAAGTAAAAAGCACTATACTTAACAGTCAGGAGGCTGTGTGCATGTGTGGCTGGCAAGTTCTGTCAGAACATCCCAGAAGGTCTTCCTCCTGTGCACCCACCCTTGGTGTTGTAGCCTAGACCCCAATAAAATCGCATCTGAGCACTTTACAGCCTGTGCTAAAGCAGCCTGTGCTCTTTAGCACAGCAGAATAGGTTGAGCTGGGAACACAAGAAACAGACGACTCCCCAGCTGCCCGGCTGCCCAGGCTGCCCAGGCTGCCCAGCACACCTAGCTGGCTAGGGGGTGGCTATAGCCTTACATAAGGGGCACGCAAGCAGGGATGCAGGACTGAGACCACGAGGGACTGCAGAAAGGCTGAGAAGGGGAGAGAAGGTGGAGAGCTGATGCTGTGAAAAGCAGGCAGCTATGAAGAGCTCTGGGGCCTAGCTGCTGGGAGAGGCCCAGAAAGCCATAAAGTCACTATCTCTGACTGCCAAGGAGCTGGGATACTGAGAGCCAAGGGTCCCAACAGCCTGAGCTCAGAGCTGGATCATTAGCTTCTGAATGCCCGGCCATGGGCACTGAAAGCCCAGAGCTGTCGACATCCTACTCCACAATGCTTGCTTAGTCGTGTTCATTGCTGCTCTATTCACAATAGTTAGGAAATAGAAACAACCTAAACAACCTGCAACAGAGGAATGGCTAATGAAAATGTGACACACACACACACTATCAAACACTATTCAGCTGTAAATAAAAATGAAATCACAAACTTTGCAGGTAAATGGGGGGAGCTTAGAAAGATCATGTTGAGGGAAGAAACCCAGACCCAGAGAGACAAATGTCTTGTGTTCTCTCTCATTGAAGACTCCTAGCTCCAAATCTCCAGAAGGACATACATACCCTGGAGTCGCTGCAGAAAGCAGGAAAGGAAAAAGGGACCGTTGCTGGGGTGGGGTGGTTGGGGAGCAACAGAGAGGGGAATTAGCAGGATACAGGTAATCTGATCAAGAATATGGGAAGGGAAAGATGCATGCAATAAGCCCAGTTTGAAGACTACTTCACAAGCTTTAGCCATTTGCCCTTGGGAGTTTGATTTATTTATTATGACTGTAGTTGCATTTTGGTGTTTATGGTTTCCCCTTATAACACGCAACCTTTCTCAAAACCAAGACTCTATGGACATCAGTTGTTCATTTTCTGTGGCAATTGTCAAAAAGACTGTGTGTGTGTGTGTGTGTGTGTGTGAGAGAGAGAGAGAGAGAGAGAGAGAGAGACAGACAGAGAGACAGACAGACAGAGAGACAGAGAGACAGAGAGAGACAGAGAGACAGACAGAGACAGAGAGAGAGAGAGAGAGAGAGAGAGAGAGAGAGAGAGAGAGAGAGAGAGAACCAGAGAAAACTTCCAGGGTCCTGCTGTTCACACTTTGCTTTTATTTCCTTAAGATAGAGTCTCTCACTAAAGCCAAAGCTAGCTTGGAGGCCAGCAAGCCCTGGAGATCCTCTCATCTACAGATCTGGAGTTACAGGTGTGTATGTGGCCACACCAGGTTCTTACGTGGATGCAGACAATCTGAACTCAAGCCTTCACACTTGTGTAGCAATTGCTCCCATCTCCCCAGCCAGGTAAGCATTTTCTGTTTGTTTTCGAGATGGTCTTACATTTTCCAGGCTGGCCTAAATCTCATTTTGTAGCAGAGGATAACCCCAAACTTCTGATACTCCTGCTTCCAGCTCCCTAATGCTGGGATTACAGGTGTGCACCACCACACCCAGTTAGTGCAGTAATGGAGATTCATTAGGGCTTTGTTGATGCAAAGCGAGCATTTTACAGCTGAACTCATCATAGCCTTCCACCCGTTTCCTTTTTCTCCCCCACATCCAGACAAAAGGTTTGCAATTATTGTTGTTTTGTGTGGTGATATTTTGTTTGTGCTCTAACAAATAAAGCTTGCCTGGAGATCAGAGGGCAGAGCTAGCCACTGGTTAACCATAGAGGCCATGGGTTGGGGATTTAGCTCAGTGGTAGAGTGTTTGCCTAGCAAGTGCAAGCTCCTGGGTTCGGTCCTCAGGTCTGGGGAAAACAAACAAACAAACAAACAAACATAGAGGCCAGGCAGTGGTGGCACACACCTTTAATCCTAGGCAGAAACAGGAAGTGATATGGCAGGGTGGAGACAGGGGCTCCACCCCTTTCAGGCTGAGGAATTGGAGAGGTAAGAGGTGGCTGTGGCTTGCTCCTTTGTCTCTCTGATCATCCAGCATTTATTATTAAGACAAATTGGGATTCACACTATAGTTTTGTCATTGTAAACATTTTCCTACAATGATTTGTCTCTTAAAACACTTACATTGGCTTTCTTAGCTTGAATCCTCATTTGGGCTTCCCAGTCTTTATCATTAACATTTAAACTTTTTTAAAATGCTGTAATTATGAGACCAGGATTCCTCTGGCAGCTGATGGGAGCAGATGCCCACAACCAAACATTAGGTGGAAAGAGCCCAAATTGGAGTTCTCCATCAGGTCCCCTCCTTCAAAGCATGAGAACCCTGTGGAAGAGGCAGAGGAAGAATTATAGGAGCCAGAGGGGTCAAGAATATCAGAAGAATGCAGCCCCCAGAATCAACTAAGCTGGGCTCATAGGGGCTCACAGAGACTGAAGTGGCAATCACGGAGCCTGCATAGGTCTGAGTCAGGTCCTCTGCCCATATGTTATGATTGTTAGCTTTGTGTTTTTGTGGGATTCCTAACAATGTGAGTGGGGGTGTCTCTGACTCTTTCAACTGCTCTTGGGACCCTTTTCCTCCTTCTGGGTTGCCTCATCCAGCCTTGATATGAAGGTTTGTGCCTAGTCTTATTGTATCTTGTTAGGCCATGTTCGGTTGATACCGATGGGAGGCCTGCTCTTTTCTGAAAGGAAAGAGAGGAGGAGTGGATCTTGGGGAAAAGGAGGTGGGGAAGGGACTGGGAGGAGTGGGGTGGGGGGGGGACTGCAGTCAGGATGTATTGAAAACAAAAAATAAATTAATAAAACTTCAAAAAAAAAGATGCCAGAAACAACAAAAAGATCAAGGGAATCCCTCTTTTCTTGACCTGAGACATCCATCTCCTCCTGGCCATAGACATCGGCACTGCTGCTTCTCTGACTGTCACAGCCTGTAGCTCCCTGGTTTGGGGGCCGTCAGGCTTGGACTGAAACCATGTCAGAGAGTCTCGGCTTGCAGATGGTAGACATGTTTCTTGGCCAATGCAATACTGTGAGTCAATCATCATAAAAAATCATTTCTATTTATCATCTTTCTTTTGTATATTTGTCTGTCTAACTTTTTTATCTGTATATCTATCACTTTCCTGTCTATTTATCTATTTGTTTATCGGTCTTTCTATCTATCCATCTATCTTTTATTGCTTCTGTTTTCCTGGGTAACCTTAATTAGTATATTTACAAATATAAAAAATGAGGCAAACTTGGTTTTTAACTTTAAAAAAATTTTAAGTGCTTTAATCAAAATGTTTGAAAGGACTATACAACACACATCTTATGATCCCATTCATAAATGACTAAACTGCGTATATCTAAACAATAAACATTTAATTATATACAAATGGATGTGTGTTGTTGTTACTGTTGTTTTATTCTAGAGGGCAAAGTTGAGCTGCCATAGCCCATTTTGTCAGAAAAACATAATATTCAGTCCCTATAGATGGACCTTTGGGATAAGGTCATGGCCAATTTTTGTCTCTCAATCACAAAAGACAGAGAAGGCTGGGGGCATGGTTCAATGGTTAGAGCACTTGCATAACTTGTGTAAGCAGGAGAACCGTTCAGATCTTCAGAACCCATATAAATGCTGTGGGTGAAGGGAGTCCCCTGTTAATTCAAGCCTTAGAAAGTAGAAACAAAGGCTCCCCAAAGCAAGCTGGCTAGGGAAACTAGCCCTGTGGGTGAGCTCTGGGTTTGATTGATTGAGAAACTTTGCCTCAGTGAATAAGTAGGAAAAGCAATGGAGATAAACCCTCAACACTAACCTTGAACATGCTCTCACATATGAGTGTGTGCACCTGCACACACACATGCTACCACACAGATACGAACACTCATATACACCTGTGCACAATACAGACATATACACTTGCAAAGAAGAAAAACAAAACAAAGGAAAAATGACCGATAGCTCTGTGGCATGCGCCCTCCTCCAGTGATGTGTGATGGCCTCGTGGTGTCACACTCTCCTGTGAAGGTCCCATGGGGCCCCAGGCTCTGGAGAGAGCAGTAAAACATCTGCAGTGGGTTTGACAGGAACCTCAGCACACCAGCATGACAGGGGACAGAACTGGGCTCTCCGGGTGTCTCTGTCTCTATGGAGACACTTTCCCAACCTTTGTGTGATGTATGCACCTGCCAACAGTGTCTCGAAGCAAGGGGAGTACATTCCTGAGCTGTGACAGTACCTGAGGTGATGTGGGAAAGCTCAGTGTTGCCAACTCACAGCCAGACTCTGGCCCTCCAGCTGAGGACAGCCTCGTGATGTGACCACTCTTCTCAATTGGGGATGGTGTGTCAAAAGGAGGTCCCAGCAGTGTGACCTGGACCCAACATACCATATCATACAAGACTGGCCAGTTTTCCAGTCTGCTTCAGAGCTAAAACTAAAATAAGCAACATGCTCCCATTTCCAGCCATCCAATGTTTGTACCATGTGTGATTATCTCTGATGAATCAGAAACTCTGGTAGTTACAGACAGCTCCAATAAATAAGATGAGGCAGATGAATTTGTTAATATCTGCAAGCCAAGAGTGAATAGTAGATAAGATTGTCTCTAAAGCATGAGCTGAAAGGAGGAAAAGAACACAAATGATGCCTGTGGTGATGGGAAGACCAGGAATAGTGAAGCAGGAACAGCAGGGCTGGAGCAGGAACACAAGGAAAGCTGTTGGATTGGATAGAATCTATCAGGGTGAAGAACCAGGTATTGTAGTGGGACAAACTCAGGATGCAGAAGAGAACTTAGGGCCATGACCTTATTCTATGCCCTCAATCAAGTCTCTTTTCTTACCTATTGTATTTTCCTGCTTCTCATAGCTAGAATGGGAAATCAGACCCATCCTGGGGAAGGGAGTTAGGGAATTCCCAACACTCACATATTTTTCAGGGTTCTGGAGGTTAGGGCAGAGGTCACAGGACAGGGCTTCTCTGAGGGACGAAACCCAAGTCAGTGACTGGAAATGGCACACAGGTACTATGGTTGGCCAGATTCTTCCAGAAGCACCTCTGAATGACAATGGGTGTGTGTGGTGTTTGTCAGGATCCACATCTGTGGAGTGATGGAGGGTGTGGTACTGCACAGGGGGAGGAACTGAGGGGCAATGCATAGCCAACGAAGTCCCAGATGATCCTACAGGAACTTTGGGAGCTGGATTATGTCTATGTCGTGGAGATGCCTCAAAGTGACGCACGGACCAAGGCCCTTTAACTCCTTGGGTTGACTTAACACCAGATGCACAGGCTCCTGAGATGGATCTAGAGGGCTTTTAGGTCTCGCACGTCCAGCTCCATCCTACATCCAGTTCTCCACTTCCCCTCAGAGACAGCCACTCTGTCCTGCCAGCTTTCCCTCCCTAGTATCTCCTTGATCTATCTTTTTCAACCTGGCAGTTTCTGTAGCCTGGCAGAGGAGCTCTGCCTACTCGACAGGGGTACTCAGCCTTGGCAGCGAATGGCAGGGCTAATCTATCCTATAAAAGACACCCAGGCTGCCTCCTGAATGGGTCAGGTGTTGCAGACCCTTTAGCATAACTAGAGTTGGAAGTCCTTTGGGTGTGAAAGTCAAGTATGCTGTCGTGAGTCCCACGCTCAACAGAACTGAGCTATGGCTTTTCTTAGGGGTTGGTTGGGGGTAAGCTGTCTTTCCTGTGTTTAAAGAAGTGGATAACGTAGTGCTACAGGGAAAAAAAGAAATCTTCCTGTGAAAAATACCAGTCCCAGACTGAAGAGACCACTCAGTGGTTAACTTCCTAGCACTCACATTGGGCAGCTCACAAATGCCTGTAACTTTACATCCAGGGGATCCAGCTCCCTCTTCTGGCTTCTGAAGACACCTGTATTCATGTGCGCGCGCGCGCGCGCGCGCGCACACACACACACACACACACACACACACACACACACACACAGGTAAAAATTTCTCACTCAAAGTTTGAAAGACTCCGGCTAAGAACTTTGAGGGAGAGACAAGTTAAAGACAAAATTACTGTGATGTTGGCCTCCTGGTGCTTTGATGAGGAGGAAGCCCACTTAGGGCCTGCCTTGGGGAGGGGCTCAGGTTATGGTAGGCAGCCTTTGGGGTCCATCCTTCCTTGTGCTCTTACCCTTGTCTAATCCCTTCCCCCTGAGTCTGGGCTCAAATGAACAGTTTTGAGTAATATCATATCACAAAATCATATCAGTCATATCATATCACAACTATAATTTATCACAGAAGCACTCTGCTTCCATCTCACTGACACTGAAGGAAGCCAGTTGCCAGAGTCACCACATCTGATTTTCTCCATGGAACTCCTGGATCCCCGTTCCTAGCATGGCTTTTCTGCCTGACTCCACCTTCCCTGCCTCCTGAGATGCTCACATCTGCACCCCAACCTCCCTACCACCCTAGCCCTTGCCTAATCCTGCACCCTGGCCTGCCTGGGGCAAAGCCAGCCCCAAGGACAATGCTATCCCTGCAGGACATGTTGCTCAACCAGTTGGGGCAGACTTGCTCAGGCTGAAAAAGGCACCTCTCCTGGGGATATAGGGAAGACAGATGGCTTCTAGTGAAGGGAAGTAGCACTACAGAGGCAGGAAGAACATTGCGGTGCAGATTCAAAGATGGTGCATGCAAATGAACATGCAGGGCCAACAGCTTAGACCAGGGATACTGTCAGCTACAGTGGGAAGGTAACAGAAGCTGTTCCAGGCCCACAGGGCATGATGGGAAAGCCAGTCTGTCCATGGCTGTGCACAGAGGTCAGAACATACATCTTACGGAATTGCTATAGCTCTGCATGGTCTAGAGTGAGGATTGCGGAGGGCAGAGAGGAAAGGTGTTCGTCGGCATCGATCCCAAGCTTTTTTCCGAGACCATTATAGAGAGATCAGGAAGACCATGGGAGGCGGCCATCGGAAAAGCTGAATGCAGTGATGGATGAAGGGACAGGCCTAAAATGCTCAAAGCAGCACTTTCAAGCAAATCTCATTTCAATTTGGTCTCCCATCTGTGGTGTTATAAAAATATAGTTCCCAAATTGCCTGTAGCATCTCAGGAGTGTGGTCTGCAGGCAGACACCTGCATGCCAGCGAGCATTTGGAGTGACATTCTGGATTGGGGGTAGGGGGTTAGGCTTCCTGTTGGCATGGAGATTGATCAATGAAAGGAGACAAGAGGCAGAAAGTGACTCAGCTGAACTATCCGGCGAGGGTCAGTGACATTCTTGAGGTCCCATGCTTGGGCTGGGTCTGGAACTCCACTCTCCTAAATCTCTGCTTCAGGCTATGAGTAATAGACGTCTCAAGAGTATGTCGTCAAGGAAGCATGGAATAAAGAGGTCTGTGGCCACGGGAGGGGGAAAACGGAAAAAATAAGCAAAATGGGTAAAGTTCAGGCAGGCATTCTCTCTAGGGAAAAACAAATCTAATAATTCTTTCCCTTCCCTAGCTTAGAGAAAGCGAAAGGAACAGAGATGGTCCTGACAGGAAGAAGACATTAGCAGCCTCCTAGTTCATCGCTCGAGGCCGTGTCCCAGCATCTGAGCTCAATTCTAAGTGTAAGGGTTTGCCTGTATGAGTCTTGTGTGTGCCTGGTGTCCACAGAGGCCAGCACTGATCCCCTGGAACTGGAGTTAAGGGATAGTTGTGATCCCTTCTGTGGGTGCTGGCAACAGAACCCTGGTCCTCCATAAGAGGTGGACCTCCAGCAAGTGCTCTTAACCACTGAGTCATGGCTCCAGCCTTGTTATCACATCCTCACAGGCCCAAGAAATAGCAAGAAGCTCTCTCTACCCATTCCAGGTGGTTGCTCTAAAGCAGTGGTTCTCAACCTTCCTGGTGCTGTGACCCTTTAATACAGTTCGTCATGTTGTGGTGGCCCGCCACCATAAAGTTATTTTCATTGCTACTTCATAACTGTGATTTTGTGGCTGTTATGAATCCAAATGTGGTGACTGTGTTTTCTGATGATTTTAGGTGACCCTGTGAAAGGGGTCACAGCCCATAGGTTGAGAACCACTGATCTAAAGCTTCTTTAGCCTGCTCTTAGGCTATTGGCTCTGGGATTCCTGCATCTGCTGTTCAGCCTTGACATTTCCTCCGCCTTTTCTGATTAGACACGAAGCCTCCATCTTGGACCTTGCCTCTCTCCTTGGCTGTGAGCTCTGTATTATTTTAGCATCCCCTACTGATCCGCTCTAGCTCTAGATGTGCATGAGGCCCAGATGCCAGCCTGGCCCAAGATACTCTCAAGTAAAAACAAAAAAATTAGACATTTTGTTTTGATTCCTGTGACAGTCCGTTCTGATTATTGACTTGACACAGCCTAGACTTGCCTGAGAAGGGGGTTTCAGTGGATTGCTTAGATCTAGTTGGCATGTTTCGGGGTGGATCTTGGTTAAAATGGTTGATTTTGGGAGGCCACCCCACTGTGAGGAATACTGTCCTCTTGGCAGGAGTCCTGGACTGTGTGGGATTGGATCAAACTGAGGTAAGCAAGCAAGCATGCATGCATCCCTTCCTCTCTCCTTCAGGTTGTTGCCATCTTGGCTTCCCTGCAATGGACTACAGTCTGCAAGAGTGAGCTAAAACAGGCACTTTCTCTATCTCCCCTGGGTTTCTTTTTGTCACAGTAACAAAAATGAAACTAAGACAAATCCAAACTTCCTACCTGGAGAAAATGAAGGAAGTTATGTCAACTTTTTTTTTTTTCTCTTCAGAATTCGGAGCTGTGGGACAGAAATGAATGACCACAGAGTCTGCTTCAATTAGCAAAATGGGGGGTAGGGGGCTGGCAGATGACTCCCAGCTGGAAAGGGGAACTGTTAGCTCCTCATTGCTGTGACCAAGAATCTGTGAGAAACAGCCTAAGTGAGGAAGGATTTACTTGGACTCAGTTTCAGAGAGGTCAATCCACAGCCCCTCGGCTCTGTGTTTCTGGACCTGAGTGGCAGAAAGCAGGCTGTAGGAATATGCAGCAGAGGACAGCTGTTCACATCGTGGTAAACAGAAAGCAGAAAGCAAGCTCAAAAGTAGCCAGAGATAGCATCTCTCAAGGACCCACCCCTAGGGAGCCAATTCCTGCACCGCCTACATTTCCTACAGACCCCTCCCACACAGAAGGTAGCACCTGCTGGGGTGCATGAGGCCGAGGAGGACATTTCAGATTCTTATTTACTACATTGGTTTAAGTCCCAGCCTCACTGCTGCTCCTGCTGTCAGTGCATAGGAGTGTGTGCATGCCTGCATGCCTGTGTGCATGTGTGCCTATGCCTACATTTGCATACATGTAGAGTCTAGGGGAGGCAGGTGGCATGAGAAGAGATGATTACACCGATGCTCCTGGGTGAGTGGTTTCTCAGCTACTCCCATTGTGCTCTTATGGATGGCAGAGGAAAGAGAACTTGTATTTGTCAGGGTGTTTGGGTTGTAAGGGACAAAGTCCAGTTGAAATTAGCCAAAGTGAAATGGGGACTTGTTTTATATTTACCTAGAAGCCCAGGATGAATTTCACTCAGGAGTGACTAGAACCTGGCTCCCATGGAACCAGCAAGGCTCTGCCACTCCCCCCACCACCCCTTTTTTTCCTCCTGGTGTCTATCTAGGGGAAGACTTCCCTTGACAAGCTACCTCCTCCCGCTGTAGGAAGAGAGACTGCCAACTCCAGTCATCCTCCTGAGAGACAACCATCTGAAAAGAAACAAAGGCTCTCTGGTTGACCTCTGGTGTGCCCCCACAGACTGATGACATCATCAAGGAGGTGAAGGACTGTCAGTTGTGGCATCAGTGTTCCTGTTGGGGTAGGGACAGATATGCAGGAAAACAGCAACAGCTGGGCCGCATTGCACAGGGGACAGGTGGTTCAGTAAAGGAAGGGATGTTGAGCAAACATATGTCCTCTATGGGAACCTCCTTAGTTCCCACCTGTCTGGGGACAGAAAGATTTCTCAGTACCTGTGGTGCTTTGAATAATAATTGCCACCATAGGCTCGTATACTTGAATGTTGAGTCATCAGGGCATGGCACTACTTGAGAGGGATCAGGAGGTGTGGCCTTGTTGGAGGCAGTGAGTCACTAGGGATGGGCTTGGAGGTTTCAAAAGTCTAAGCCAAGCCCAGTGGCTCGGCTCTTCCTACCTCCTGTGGATCCAGATGTATATCTCTCCTCAGCTGTTTCTTTAGCACCATGTCTGCCCGCCATGATGAACTTAACCTCTGAAACTATAAGCAAGCCCCAGTTAAATGCTTTCTTTTATAAGAGTTGCTGTGGTCATGATGTCCCTTCACAACAACAGAACAGTAACCAAGACATCACCTAAGTTACATAGCTCCTCTGTGAATCATACAGTTTCCTGGCTACCTGTGGTAAAGACTGCTTGGCCTGTGCAAATATCCACTCAAAGGTTCCCTTCATTCCCACTCAGCAGTTTGACGATAAGTTTGAGCATAAGCCCCAATTCCTCGTGTTCCAAGAAGACTCATGATAGACTCTTTCCTACTGTTTGCATAAATAACTTGGGTCACTGTAAACAGGTACACATATGTCTTAGTGTCCAATCTTCTTGTAACCCCAAGTTACTCTATTAACACAGTAAACACCTCTTCTGGCCTGCAGATAGGAGCAGAGTCCCTCTGAGAATAGCACATGGACCCTTCTGTCTTATTACTTCTCTGCTCATGGAAGGCTGTAGCCCACTCTAAAACCCCCGTTGAAAGTTGGGGGCATCCCACGTGTTAATTTGGGTGTGTCGCAAGCATATGTGTCATGAGCATATCTCTCTGAGCTCCAGGTGACCTCTCCCATTTCCCACCAGGTCCTGTGGCTTGAGGCCGACCCGCTCTCAGACTCATGTCCAAAGCTCACTCCGTGAGCAGAGGCAGAAAGAAAACCCCACTCCTTGACACTGTCTCTTGACACATTCAGCCTGGAGGTCTAAACTGTGTGACTCCCATGGCACCTCTGAAAACAGTCCCTAGGGCCTCTGCCTGCATCCCTGCCTTCCTAGAGGTCAGATACCTTTCCAGCAGATGGTGATGGGCCAGACAGCAACCGACAGCTCTATCACTAACAGCTTCAACTCATTCACTTGTGTGTGTGTGTGTGTGTGTGTGTGTGTGTGTGTGTGTGTGTGTGT